>WEIV01011831.1:53307-167530 GCA_013390005.1 Calyptomena viridis | reverse complement strand
TATATATACACACACATAAATATATATATCTATACCTACATATATATACACACAACTTTAGTTGTTTATTTTTATATATATGTATATTTAGATATGTTGCAGCTTGACCATTTTCTTCCTCTCTAAACAAGATATTTTCCTAATTCGTCCTCAGGATGGTGAGGGGATTGATGACAGGTGTGAGAGCTGTTTGTAAGATAAATGTACCCATCCTCTTATTCTCACAGCTTGCTTAATGATCAGCATTTAAAAGCAAAACAAGATAAAATAAGTCAAAAGTCTCAGAGACACTACAGTGTCTGAGGGGTGTTCGTAAAAGTGGAGGATTTGAGTTCACAGACCCCGTGACTCCCTTTCCTTATGCCTCAGGCAGCTGGACAGTTGAGAACAACCCAGATGGGCTCTAGCACAAGAAGACAACCTTTCCACAAGGAATAATGCCACTGGCTAAGTTCACAATAAGTTCTTCTGCTAATTAGAGCCTGCAGTAGAAGTGAACATATGTTTCGTCACAAAAAGGAGGAACTCCTGGCTTGTACAACTCTCAGCTCTGCACACTGAGAGAACTGCTCTGGAGAGGCAGCTCATAGCAGCTGTATTTCTTGCACACACATCTTATCCATCTTACAATCAATAGCAAGAACAGGATGTCACTTTAAGTAATTTCACTCCCATTTTCAGAGCTATCCAGCATGAATAGGACCAGCAGGTAGTGACCCCCATACTTGCACTGCACTTGGAATCCCAGCAAGTGCTTTCACAGCATCCCTTCCCCACGGGACTAACGGCCCTCACCAGTGAGGGATGGTTGCCCTTGAGTGAGTACATGTGGGACAGATTTCCAGCTTGCTACAACTCCCTTTATCACTCATCACACCCTTGAGGTCTGCACACACATCAATATGCTGCTGAATGGGTGACTGCAATAGCTACACAGTTTTAAGACCCTTCAACACAAATCATTTTAGAAACAGTCTTTATATATAGTAATATTTTTGTTTTGTTACTTCCACCTAAGGATTCCTACAGTGTTTCCAAGTCCTCCTTTGGCAAATATCCATTTCCACGTCTCTGCCTATTGATTACAATTCATGCCATGGAATTAAATGACCCAAATATTATATGTGTTAAAAATGGTACCTACAACTTAATTGCATTAAGTGGAAGGAATAGCAATGGTCCAACTGCATGTTTGTTACCTTTTGGATTTTTCTGTGTAAAAAAATCCAGCCTCTGTCTCCTTATGCATTCATATAATTTTGCTGCAATTGTTCTCCTTCACTTCACTTCTTGTCAAAATAGTCAGATGTCAAAATTACTACCAGAGAAACTTTGGTTCACCTTTCTAATAAGGGTGTAGAAAGGAACAAGAGAGCAACATACACTGATATTGGTCCCACAATAAGCAGACTCAGGATTAGATGGTCCAGAAGATGTCATCCAGAGCCATGTTTCTGTCAAGTCAGATATAAAGACATTTTTCTACCTGTGAGCTTTACTCACAGATAAAGCCTGGAGGTAAGGGCTCAAAGTGCTGTAGAAAGTCCTACTCACAAGGGGGGACAAGCCCTTGTACCAGGACAAGATACCTTTTGATTTAGTCTACAAACCAAAATTGCCTTTTTCCACCATTTCACACTGTACTGCCATTGCCTAGTCACTCTTAACCACCATTACTCGCCTTTTTAGAACATCAGTGTTTTTTCCAGATCTCTCACCCTCCTATTAAATATCTGTGTTTTGGATTATTCTTCTCAGAATTATAAGTTTGCCTTTTTCCAGACAGAATCTCATCCTGTTTCCTGCTCATATTTCTAGTCCCTGGTTCCATTAGTGTTATTTCTCTGTCTTCACTTGGTTTACAGTTCTTTCCAGTGCAGTGTCATGTGCAGATCTAGTTAATGTACTTGGTTACACCTCCTTCCAGACCATTAATAAAAGTATTAAATAATGTTGCTGCTAGCACAAATCCATGAAGCACCCTGCTGTTCGCCTCCATCATCTTCAAGACCACAACCATCTATCATGTGCACCATTTATCACTGGCAAACAGACTTTGCAAACTAAAGCTGTTGTGTTTGAATTACATCACTAGCTCTAGGTGAGGGAAAAAAAGGAAGAAATGTCAAGTGTTACTGGTAGGAGGAGGTGGAACTAGGGCTGATGATATTGTTTAAAGCCACTTCTTATGAAGGAATCCAAATGGACCAATGGAGAGAAATGTAATCCATCCCTGAATCCTACCGTGTCCTGTAGCAGAGGTTTCCCTGACGTACTGCTCTGGCAGTACCAGAGACCACATACTTGAGGGAGGAACTGTATATTATCCCAAAAGTTGCTTCACCAGCCAGTGCACAACAGGAATAGCAGTCATTGGCAGAAGGGAGATACTGTTTGTTCCCACATAACTATTTCCGGTAAGAAATAATCGCAAATCCAGACATGAACTACAATCAAAGAAGGAGAAGTTCAGAGCAGGCGCAATGTCACTGCTTGCTGCTGGGATCTGTGGCAAGGCATCGGCTGAATATCAAAAAATGCTGGGCTGGAACAGGCAATTAACTGGGGACTTCTGTAATTTCTGGGCATCTACACTGAGATGGAGGTTGGCAGAAAGGCAGGAGAGGTTCTTTCCGTCCAGACTTCCTCTTCGGGAAAGCAACATATTCTCTATGCACTTGTCTAGACATGTGGCATGTACAGGAGTGTAAGCGTTGCCACATCAAATTAAAGACCTGAGGTCCAACAAGCTCAAAATCCTGCCTCAGTGAGTGGTCAGCATCAAATACTTCTGGGACAGGTGTAGCTCTCCCAATGGGTGAGGAGCTGACACAAGCCCTGTGAGCTGCCCCCAGTCCTCCTGGTAGGGATCCAAGAGGCTTTAAAAAGGAAAGACTATTTTAACCCCTGAAGCATGAAATGGAATTGTTTTTCAAACTGTTTGATAAAGCTGTGTGAGCTGTGGATTCATGGCTAACCCACAGAAATGTTCCAGCCTCATCTGCAAGATAACAAGCCTCCAGAAGTCCTGACAAAATCAGTGGGAACTATGGGGGTTAGGCAAGTGAGAAAATGACATCCAACGACAATATATGTAAAATGGGATGGCTGCTCTGGCCTGACCAGTTAATTGATATCTGGACTCCTTCAGATCTGTTTCTATCAGAGGAAACTTTTCTGTTTCTTGAGTGTAATCCTATTTAACTAAGAAATAAGCCTTAAAACTCCTGTTTCATCGAATGCAGTAGAAACAAGGAAGAGCAAGCATCAGTTTTGTTCCAAAGTACCCAAACCTAGTCCTGTAGCAATTTCTGTGCCCCCAAACATATTTCATTCAAGAAATCATTTAACAAAAGCAAGTGAAATAAAGAAGCATGGAATTAGGTAAAGGAGTTTCATTTTGTCTGGACAGCAGGCAGCAAAAATCACTTACAGACAATCCAAGTGAAAATATACCTGAATGTACACACATCCTTAGCTCTAAGTTGAATACAGTGATGAATCTTAAAGGAATTGGCTCTGCAGCTTACCAAAGCACTGGGAGTTCATTTCTGAACAGCTATGGGAAATAGTAGCTATAGAACATTCGTAGGTGGAAATAGGAGGGAATAATATTGCAATTATTGTGTGTTTTTAGTTAAAAATAGCAGTTTGAACAACTCACACTCCACAGCTCAGATATTGTAATTATGGTTATAATAAACAAGTCTGAACAGAAAAGTAAAAGACCAAGATAGGTAGCAGAGCTTAAGGTTGAAAAGATGATAATAAAAATATGAGTTATAGAGAATTTGATTTCAGACAAAGAATGAGACAATTTCTTCTCTAAAACTTCAGAATTTCTGAGTACAGAGATACAGAGATTAGAGTAAATATAATTAATTTTAGCACAACTATTTCAAAGAAATAGATCACTTATCACAAAGTTCCCTGTAGCAGCTCAGACTCCTAAATCCATGCACGCAGTGCTTGAACCAGACCTCGTTTCTTCCCTGGTGTCAGGTGATCTGTCTGTTTGCAGATCATGTGTTGTGATCATATCAGGTCTCACACACTGGTGTGCCACACTAACACTTCACTGGAAGTTTTTATCCAATGTATGTACGAAGTGGCACTCATCCTCTGGAGTCTGAACGGAGCTTTTGTGCACTCCAGAATGGTGCATCAGATACCTTGGTGCTCAGTTGGGTTGGGCATGATGGCTTAATAACCAAATAATAATTTTTATCTTTAAACATTTTCTTTGCTCACAGTGCTGAGCAACAATTAAAAAAAAAAAAAAAGAAAAAAGAATTGTTTTTCTTTCATAATTTTAGATATTGAGACTGCCTGTGAGAGAAAGGGTGTTGTTTGATGTGCTGCCCAAATCCCAGCTGTGTGCTTGCATTTGAATTACTTTATATTCCTATGTCATTTAATCTAATAGGACAATAAATTTCACTTTCTGTCTTAAATTATGTGGATGTTCCTTTCATGTACTAAATAGCTGCTCACTGCCCTGGACTCTGAAGGACTCATCCTTCTGATTTAAGGCATACTACATCCTGTCCCTCATGCAGACCACCCTACCAGAGAGTCATCTCCTCGTGGTCCATCTCCCCTTCCCATTGCAACCACCACAGCCATGATGTCTGCGATGATGTTATGGTAGGAAAACATTGAATTTCCCCGCAAGGTGGGATTATGACAAGAAAAAAACCCTGTTCTGGTGAGGGGCACTGTGGTGGTGTGCACCTGCAGTTTATTATGTTTGTCATGTCATTTCTGTACCGTTCTGTAACCCCTTGTTTATCCCTAAATGGACTGCTCAGTTGTCCCCCTTTTCCTTCCCATACAATTGTACACTCCTGTTCTGTATCCTCCTCCTGATTATCCTAAACCCTTCCCCTAGTCCAAAGTTATTCCATCCCAAAACCATATGTGTATCCTGACTCCACCTACCCTTCCAGAACTTTCCATGTCAGTCCTGCTTACTCGACAGCTAATAGGTTTGAGTTGCAGGCCACTGGCTTCTCTATGATGTAACCCCTTCCTAAAGCCTCCTTACCTCGACACCCATAGGTTCTTTCCCACACTCCTCCCCTAATTTTGTCCTCATATTTAAACTCCTGCACAGAACTAGCAGGTGCTCTCTGTGGTTGGTGTTTCCAGGGGTCAGTTTCCCCAAAAAAACTGTTTTTCTGTTTTTTAACCACAAAAAGTCGCTCTTAATCCCTTGCCCTCCAATAGCTGCATCCAGAACACCAAAGGCAAAGAGGCTGAGTAGAAGGCACTTTTCCTCTGAGCCTTAGCCACCTCTGAACTGGTCATCTCCTGGTGAGAGACCTTGAGTTCTAGGGTGGCCACTCCTGCCTCGTGCCCCTCAGCCAGATGGCTGGAGCTAGTCAGGGCTGAAGAGGAGTTTTGGGTTCGTCCCCTGAGGCAGGGACAGGGACAGTGGCAGGGCACCAACAGCAGCAAGTATTTTGGAAGGTACTAAGTGTCAGCAGGGCAAACACTTGAGTGACAGTAGGTTTAAGTGCATTCTCCCTATGTAACTAAACACGATGATGAACCCGGTGAACCATGTCCAGTTTCTCATTTTATTCCTTGTCTAAGTTAGACAAGGGGGTAAAGCTATCAGGAGAGAAGAATTTGTTCCTCTTTCTAGAAATATATGGCCTTTGAGACAATTGTGGATGAGGTTTCTTCCCTGCAACACAAGCACATCAATCCTGTACTCCAACCTGGCTGCCAAAAGAGGCTCCTCTATCTGCCTGACAACTGTTTACAACTTACTGATGATTAAACATGCCAAGATAGCAACCACTCACTTAGCTTGCCCTGGGATGCTGAAACATCAAGTGCCAAGAACAGAGAGAAACTTTTTTTCTTGTTTTTGCATAATACGAGGTTGTGGCTACGGTTTCTTGGTGCTGCTATTAGTGATGGGGACAAAAACAGCTCTTCAGGAGTGAAACCTCTGTGGAATTTAGATGCAAAAGTATTTGTTTGCATTAGGACAGACAACAGGGCTGGGCAGGCAGGGCAAAATGAGTAAGAGCTTCCTGTGTTTTCTGGTGTTTTTCTCTATTTAAACAGGCCAACACACAGGTGTGACAAACAACAGTGTTTTAGCCACTGACAAAAGGAAGCACTTCCTGCTGCCCATCTACAAGGGATCTGGTTTTCTTCCATGCAAAAGTGTTTGCAAAACATAAATGCTTTGTGCAGGGAATGATCTGTGAGTTCACTTCTCCGTTCAGGCCATGTAAAGTGAGATGCAAATGTGAATGAAGGGGCCCATGCAGTTGTGTGAAGCGAAGGTAAAATAGCATTTCTTAAAGCCAAAAGAAAATCAGTGTTGTCCAACAAATGTGTACTGTCCTTGGCATGAGCAGGGAAGCCAGGGACACCCTACCAATCCAAAATTAGCAGGTTGTTCAGGCAGAAAGGTTGTGTCCTATTCAATCAGCAGCCCAACAACAGGAAATTGGATTTCTTTAATGCAAAAAGCTGCCTGGACCTCTTCTCAATGTTAGGAAATGTAAGGAAGGGTGTGAAAACAGTCCAATACAAAATTTCCTGTTCTTTATTTCTGACTCCTTTTGGCAAAAGACAGGATTAAGATCATAAACTGAAACACACCAAAAGCTTACGCTGTCTTAACCAACTCTTTAGCTGCAGCTGGTTTGCACTAGTGTGCATACAAATTCTCACTTGCACAATTCACATTGAATTCACTGTGACTGCTCAGGAAAATACATTAACAATGCATAAGATGCAAGATCTGGCTACCACTATGTGTGGTGTTTGCTCCAGCATGTTTCAGAAAGAGTTACATAAGGTTATTTACAAATACACATTATAATTTCTAATCTTAAGATACATTGCCTTTGAAGTTTCAGAAGTTGCATAGGACCAGATCCAGAATTATGTGGGCACCTAATTCTTATTTAGATCCCAGCTGATATCACTGGAGCTCAATGCCTGGGTGCTACTCAGGTATGAGCCTTAACAGTAGTATTATGAATTTAGTAGTGACAAATCATAGAATCACAGAATCAGAGAGTCATTTAGGTTGGAAAAGCCTTCTAAGATCATTAAGGTCAACCATTAACCCAGCAATGCCAAGTCCACCATCAAACTACGTCTCCAGGTGCCACATCAACATGACTTTTAAATATCTCTAGAGGTGGTGACTCAACTACTTCCCTGGGCAGCCTGTTCCAATGCTTGACAACTCTTTCCATGAACACATTTTTCCTAATATCTAGTCTAAACTTCCCCTGGTGTGTCTTGAGGCCATTTTCTCTTATCCTACTGCTTGTGCCAACCCTCACCCAGCTCCACGCTCCTGTCAAGTAGTTATAGAGAGCAGTAAGGTCCTCCCTGAGCCTCCTTTTCTCCAGGCTGAGCCCCCCCAGCTCCCTCAGCTGCTCCTCATCAGACTTGTGCTCCAGACCCTTTCCCAGCTCCATTGCCTTTCTCTGGACACAGTGGTAGTGTAAATATCATCTCACTGCAGTGCAATTTTTACCCCCAGTCATGTTAGACCATTTTTTCAGATAGTTTGGCAATGCCAAATTTTACCTTATCCTAAAGCGAATACCTACATAAGGTAGAAAATTCCACCCAAAAGTGATTGCTTTATTCCACAGAGTATACAGGCAGCCTGGGATCACCAGCTCACAGAGATCACAGCCTATTCACTCCTGCCATCTTCAGTCCCTGTAGCACTCTCCTGGGCTTTAGTAGGTTCCCATAAATTAAAATAAGTCTCATGGGCAGGGTCTGGAAGATCTGCAAGTGATATATATCTCAGGGATAGAACAAGCAATAAATTAAGCTACAAGACAAAAGGGAAATAATACTTAAGCAGAACCTTCTGCACTTACCTTCAGTAATCAACAAAAATTTTGCTCTTATGCCTGAAGAATTTCCATTTGAAGTAGCAACAATTTCATTAAACCAGTATGAACCCAAATAGAAACTCCTATTTGTGTTTAGGTAGCCTAATAGGATTATGTCAAAAGGAATTATAAATCAGTTTTCTGAGGGAAATGTAAAAATTCATCCTCAAGCACTTTATATTAAAGTAGAATAAACTGTGAGAAATTTCCACAGCTTGCATTTTTAAAAGTAGGGTTTTTTTAGTGTTGGTACTGCTGTACCTTGCCAACTGGTTTAATTCATTTTCTCTCTTTGATTTATTTCTTCATACTCTTCCATCATTCTCTGATCAAATGTAGGTGCTTGGCACCTTCTTAGGCTCTCCAACCTGTCCCTGGCACATCATCAACCTAACTCATCTCACCTAAAAAAAAAACCAGCTTTCAACTTCAGTTGCAGCCTCAGTCTCTCTGTTGGGTCTGTATCAGGTGTAGCAGAGATCTAGATGTCTAGAGAGTGCAAAGCTGGTGAGACGAATCTCACTGAAGTCCATTATTTAAATCAATATGACTATTCTCTTCATAAGTGCATTTAAAACTTTCCCATTTCCAGTTCACTCCTGAACTGGGTTCACAGAGCTTTCCTCTGCTGTCTGGCAGGTTCACTTGCTTCTCCTCCAAAATCATTGGAAGCACCTGGGCCCAAGTAGACACTTCTGTAGATAAGCTTCAGCCTAACATTTCCATTTTCATATCAACCCAAGACAGAAAAACTGGTTTTGGGGGAACAACGTAATCTTTAAATAACTCTGAAAACAAACACAATACAAAAGACTCCCAGAGGTATGTTTCTGAAAATGTAAGCATATGTTTCTGCATTTGTTTTCATATTAATGTTATTTTAGTATCTATTTCATTGCTAGCATTTGAAAGGACTTAATGATACACTGATAGTGCACATTACAGTCCTCCCACATGAATTGTTCCCAAACACAGTGATAATGCTCTTCCAGAACTTTATGCATCAGAAATATTTATTCATTTGCCTTCATGGGAATATAAGGCAAAGCCTATTAAATCAATAGCTATGCAGAGGCTTTTGTTTTTCTATTAAGTCTCAAAAATAAAACTGACAAACTGATTAAACAGATCACATCTTGTAGTTCCCAAAGTCTGCTTTATGGGCTAGTCCATGGTATTAATCAAAAACTGAGCCAGAGGAAAACATTGATCAAACTCTCATATAGAATAATAGAGTCAGACCCTTCACTGGTGTAAAAGAGAATAATTCAGTATCTCTATTTCAGTTTATATTGGCTGAATGTCTAGCCCACAAGCTTTATGCTGACAGCTGTTTTGAAAAAATCTGTGTATTAGACACTTTGTATTTTCACTTTCCTATTCACATCATAGTAAAAGATTTAGACTGCAAGTTCTTTGAGGCAAAGGTTTCCCCAGCTGTCTGCAATATATAACATCCATATATTGGAGCAGAAGGTTTTCTCACCCCCTATAAGGGTCATTCTTGTGAAAGACATGGGTCCCTGCACCTGTCTTTCCATTGCGCTCTCAGTGCAATGTGCTCACTGCTGATTGTAAAAACATGACTGGGCTCCTCAGAGTGAAACTGTGCATCAGAGCTGCAGCCAGGGAGGAATTTCCCAGATGTCATAATGATGGGGCTTTTCTTCTATTCTTTTTGTGATAAGAGGCATGTTCTACTTCAAGGATCACCTAAAATTTTGCTGATCTCACCAGCTCACAAGCACCTGTGTTCACCCAGCAGCTGTTCCCACCACCCCAGGCTGCCCCAGATCACAGGGCATTTCCCCAAAGGCTAAAATATAGAATAAAAACCACAAGTGCAATGCAACAACAGGAAGAAAATATGAGATGTGAGGAGCCTCAAGTACCTGCAACAGGTAGGTACTGTTTTTTCGAGTCATGCTTACTTTCATGACATCTCCTCAGTCTATATCTCTGCTATGCCTGCTCTATAAAAACATAATCACAGAATGGTTTGGGCTGGAAGGGATCCTAAAAATCATTTAGTTCCAAACCCCTGCCATGAGCAGGGACACCTTCCACTAGGCCAGGTCCTATTGGAGGTGCTGGCTGGGATCTGGCAGGATGCAGATGAGGGCAGTGGAGAGGGGGACAGCAGCAAAATGAGAGATGCTCCTTGTCACCTCAATCGGACATTGAGCTTCAGGATATGTGTAGCCTCATGCACAAAGCCAAATCAATTACTGCCTCAAAAGGGTCCTGTAGGTGGTTTTACATAAACTGGTGCTTATTCTCCTCTTTGCACAATAGGATACATCCAGCACAATAATTAGAAAGACAGATTGTCTTGTAAACATTTTCTGCTCTTGTGTATATTTTTTCCCTGTGGGATCATTAGCAACAGGCCTGTAAATCTACAAGATCTATTCCCCGTATGAGCACGATTCTCTGTAGTTTGCCAGGTTACAAGAAATATAATTAGGACTTCTTCACCTGACAGATTAATGAGTCAAACAGCAAAGGCCAGATAGCAGTAAATTAAACACCTAAACACTGGGATCTCTGTATGTAATATAATAGTGAAACAGCACATCTTTTGTGACAGCCTTGGCCATTTCAACACATAAATTCTTTATAACATATCAGTTTAATGGTACTTTTTTATTGTATGTTGGTATAAATATTTATACTTTAGCTTGCCTTGCCAGTAAATATTTAGCATTTTGTTCTAAATTGTAGCAGCCTCGGGTTCGTCCACACAAAACACTGCATGGATTTGTCACGTGAAAGCATTTAATGAGCCACTGAGAATGTGCATTTGGCAATAATCACCTTTTAGAAGAACTAACAAATGCACAACAGCTCAAGGGCTGCTTATTAAATCCAGCACACCCCCAGACCTGAAAGACAGAGCTTCTGACATGGTGAGAGCAGAGATGTCTGTCTGAGGTCAGCAGTACAATTAGGTTAGATTAACACCCATTTGTAGAAGAAAGAATAAAAGACAATGAAGAAACACATCTCTGCTAAAATCCTTAATCCTGTTTCAACAAGTAGCAGGATTATGAAATTTTAGAGGAAAATTTAAAAAAAAGAATCATTTTGTACTTACAATGTACTTCCAATGAGGTTTTCTCCTATTGATGCCATTAGCAGAACTTAACTATTTTATTTGAGATTAGATACAGAATTCCTATTCTCTGCAGGAATTCAGAAGAAAGCAGTGTTATTTCTTGATTTTCATCATAGTGCTGGTGAAAAAAACCAAGTTAGAGCACGAATTAGGGCACTTATGTTGATTTCTCACATACCCTGAAGTTCCCTAACATCTTGCCATTTAGGTGTAAAATGAGATGCAACAAGCTGATTCAGTGGGTGATCATTAGCAATGCTGCAAAGCTGCATGGTATGGTTAAGGTAATAAAAACAACAACAACAAAAATAATAATAATAATAGTAACTATAATGGACTTGCTTGCAACACTTAGCTTTTCAGTCCTCATCTTCTAGCGCTACCCTAAGAGCCCCCAGCACGGTCATGCTCTGTGCAGGCAGGCTCTCCTCAAACACAAACTATAGCAACTCATTAGCTACCTCGATTTCCTCAGGGTGGGATTCATCTCACCTAATTAGCCATCACCACACCAGTGGTCTGCACAGGGGCTCCCCCCCAGCCACAGGAGAGCCAATGACCTCCTGAGAGCGGTTGGTTTTGCCCGAAAAACGAACGTCCCCGAGAAGGTGCCTCCATCTCCCCAGGGTCGTTAGCGGAAGGCCGAATGACGGGTTTAGACCAGACACCTAGGTTTTAGACAGCTCAGGTTAGGTGAGAGAAACCCTACCCTGCGAGTGGGAGCTGCTCCTGCTTCCCCGTGCGGCCCCATTGTTCCGTTCAACAAAAGGGTCTTTCTTCAGGGTGAGGCTCAGAATGGATGTCCCAACGAAGGGAAGCCAGGAGCAATTCCGCTGGAAATTGTTCACAGGAAAAAGACCTTTTCCAGCTTTTTTCATGGCAAAAAAAAGTTCCCTTCAAACTTCTCCAGAAAAAAAGCCCCAAACTCAAGCACAGCATTTACCTTCCCATCCACTCAGAGTCAGGTAGTTCAGAGGCCTGACAGCCCCAAGGGCTCCATGAGAAAAACGTGATTTGATGTTCCCCCCCCATACAAAGTTCAGTGGTTTACTAAGGTAATCATGCATATGGTGGCAATGTGTATTGAGTGGATGCACAGCAAAGCAGTTCTTCTAACCCTGCTGATACTTTTACCATTGATCACTGAATTAAAATAGAGCAATTCTACTAAAAAAGCAGGAGTGTTGCATTTCTGTCACCCAGGCATGGTATGAGCTAAGATAGAATCATTGAATCATTGAATGATTTGGTTTGGAAGACACTTTTTAAAAGGTCATCTAATTCAACTTCCCTGCCATGGGCAGATTAGATTGCTCAGAGCCCCATCCAACAAGACCTTGAATGCTTCCAGGGATGGGTCATCCAAAACTTCTCTGGGCAACGTATTCAACACACACTCATCATAAAAAAATGTCCTCCTCAAATCTAGTCTGGATCAACTCTCCTTTGGTTTAAAACCATTATACCTTGCCCTGTTGCTACAGACCCTGCTAAAAAATCTGTTTGTATCTTTCTTATAAGGCCCCTTTAAGTACTGAAAGTCTACGATAAAGTCTCCCTGGAGCCTTCTCTTCTCCACGCTGAACAACTCCAACCCTCACAGCCTGTCTCCATAGCAGAGGTATTCCAGCCCTCTGACCATCTTCATCCAATGTCTTGTTCTGTTGAGGATCCCAGAGCTGGACACAGAACTCTAATCAGGGTCCCATTAGAGCAGAATAGAGGGAAAGAATCACCTCCTCCAACTTGCTGGCCATGCTTCTTTTGATACAGCCCAGGACATAGCTGTTTTTCAGGGCTGTACATATGTACTGCCAACTCATAGCATATCATATCAATCATCATTAGGTGTTATCACCTCTGTAGCCCAATCTAAATCCACGTTAACCTGAGCACAGTGGACAGAGAGTGTTACTCCAACATTTAAAGTGACTGAAACACAACCCCAAGGCAGTCCAGACAAAAATGCAATTCAGAACTACAAGGCTGAACAAATCAGTCAATAGTTTTCAAATCTGAATGTCCATCCAGATATAATACACTGTAGAATCTTTGTTTCCTCTTATGGGCACTGAGTAATGTCATTAAGTACTCATCAGCTTTGGCCACTTTCTGCCCTCATGATGGGCATCCCTCTGGAGCAGGAAAAATAAATGAAACTTGATTTTCAAGGTTTATAAGGCATCCTGGAAAAGTGCCAGTAGAAAGTGGCAATTAAAGCTCATGATGAATTTTGTGTGTGTTTTTTGCCATTTGCGACATGAATTTCAGAGGGTTGTTCCTGCCATGCATTTGTGCCCACAAAGCACTGCAGAAATGCTTTGCAGGAATATGATGGTGTGGGAATTGGATGGCTCAGATCTGAAGCCTCTCTGGTTCAGGGATGGATATGTCCCCATTCCCCACACACTGAGACAATGCACATCCTCTTGCATGTTTGCACCACCCTTTCAGCTATAATTGCTACTTCAATGAAACCCAGAATTCCACGTTTGGAGGGGTTTAAGTGCCTGCTGAGGTTGTCTTGTACAGAAAGCACCTGGCTCTCTTTGATGCCACTCATGTTAGTGCCCTAACTCCCTAATACTGGATTCTGAGGTCAGCCCAAGGGAAGTATTCCTGCTCCCACTGCTGCGGGAAGCTCACTAACCACGAGGTGAACCATATGCTGGAGCCCTCCCAGAGCCAGGAACCACACACCACAGCTCAGACTGTAAGTGGAGGGGGGAGTAAAGAGGCCCCAAAGCCTTAGGAAGGGGAAGAGGAGAGAAAAGCAAAACTGAAAGCAAAACGCAGTGTGTGTGTGAGGGTTGAGCTTGGGAATTTGTAAACCAGCAGGTCTCCTGAAAAAACCCTCAGGTGGGTAATGCTGGTAGGATAGGGGCACCCTACAGCCTGGGGGTGCTCCTGGGGCTGTGCAATGCCAAGCTCTGGTGTGCCTCCTCTGACAGGTGGCAGTAGGGATGCAGTCAGAGTGATTCAAAAACCTCATGCCACATATCAGGCTACTCCTTCAAAGACACCACACCAGCTTGCACTGCAGTGCCCTGCTCCTCATTGGCACCAGCAAAGGAGTGAAGCAGTTGGAAGAGGATTGGACTATCATGATGAAAGGGCAGTGTGACCACCAGGCAGGACAGCATTGATGCACTGCATCCCTCATTTGCACCCATGTTCTGCAGAACCTGCAACAAGCATCCCCTGACACAAAGTTCATTGGATTCTCCCTCCAAAACAAGCAGGGGCAATTTTTATTGCCATGACTTATATATCTGAGGCTGGCTTTAAAAGCAGTCTCTTTATCCAGATGCTAAAAGAGCAGAGGGTGACCACCAGCATTTTAACAGTCCTGCAAAAACAGGCATAGGCAGAGGATAAGAGAACCAGAAGATCCTGTTCTTCAGGGCATGGGATTTCTTCGGCATTTCTCTGAGTTTTTTGAAAGAAAAAGAACCTATCACCAGACAGAGGCGACAGGGCTTGCCTCACCAGCAGCTCCTGGATAACACCAGCACTGCAAAACCCCGAGCAGCTCAGGTTGTGCTTTTCTCCCCTTTGATGCTGGGATGTTTGCAGGTCGCGGTGGTGGGGGGAGGACGTGTGAGACCGAAGGGACCTGTTTTGGCTGCATCTGCGTGGGCGTACGGCGGCGGCCGTCGGTTTCAGTGTGTGTGAGCCCGGGCGAGTGCTGAGCCCTGCCTGTGTCACGTCTGTGCAGGAGCGTGGGTGGCACAGAGTGCCTGTGTATGACAGACACTGTGGGTTTGGGGCCGCACGGCTGCGGTACGGACGAGTTTGTCTGCGAGCATGTCCCGTAAATGCTTCTACTGTTAAAGGGAACCATTTCATAACAACAAGAAAAAACGAAAATAATAATAATATGCATTGTCTGGTGGGGCTGGCAGCTGCAGGCTGGTACCCGGGTGCTTCCCAGCCCAGACCGTGCTGCTGCAGAGGCAGAACATTCCCCAGCTATAAAGATGACCTGAACGTGCAGTTGTTCCTCCCCAAAACCATGGTGTTTGGAAACAGGCAGTGCTTTGTTATATCATCTTGGCTTCTGACCTCGGACAGCTCTAAAGCAAAATAATTAGTGTGCCTTTTTTGCTTTTTCAAAGAAAAAAATCAAACTAATAAAATAATCCCATCTGTATTTCCATGAACTTTTGCCGCTGTCATTCTCACGTAAATGTCAAAGCCAAAAGGGTTCCTTGGATGTGCATCAGTGCGACTGACAGATGAAGTCAACCTCACTTCTCCTGGGCCTGGGGGCAATAAAACCCCTGTGTGCTTTGCTGGGCAAGAGGGAAGGGGGAAAGGGAGTGGATCATTCATGTCACAATGTGCCCAGGTGTTGGATGCAAGTAAGATGGATAAGGAGAATGGCAACACCTCTGGGCTTCAAGTGGGTAAAGCCCACTCAGCTTTTCAAGGATGGCTTATCCCCAGTAAGCCCTCACGATGCTGGCCCTTTTATTCACTGTGAACACTTGGAAATCGGCTTAATTCATAGGAGCTAACACAGATCACTGAAACATTGAGCACTGAAATATGTCTCATTTATCAGCCTATCTCTGTCTCCGTATGATCTACATGATAGGGGTGAATATTAACTTCCTTTGAAGAAAATAAAGTGAAGCAGCCACATGTTTTACCTGGCAAACGTATGCAGGGGTGATTCATTCCAAGAACACTCTGAAAAATCCCCACCTTACTTTTACCTCTAGGAAATTCCCTTTTCATGGGAATGAAAATCACAGCTCCCACGCCCACAGATCGCAGGGCTTTGGCACTTGGAAAGGCAAGAGATGCTTTTCCATAGCCTCACTCATTGAGATCGCTCTGCAACAAGCAAAACACCAGCAATGCCTCCCCCTAACCAGATCACATGTATTTTTTTTAACCAGTGCATTTTTATGGTGGGCTTAAGCAGCTTCCGATGCTCCTGTTGTTGCTTTTAATTTTTTTCACAATTTTGAGTGAAATTCCTGCAGAAGGATGAAAAAAAAAAAGAGAGGGAGAATAAATAAATAATGAAGAAAATGTTTCTCTTTCCCTCTCGATGTTAGGAATGTATGGAAAGCTTTAGGCTGCAGCAGTATTTTGACACTGTGCACAGTATTGCTCCCCTCCCCTATTCCTTTGAGGTTCATCTTTCAGACCACAGCTCTGTTCCGCTGCCAACTCGTTGGAAGTGTTTAGTGACTGGAGAACTGTTGCCTGCTCTCTTCAGAACTTCACACTTCATTTTTCCAGATCCCTGCAAGCAGCAGCAAATATTTCACCAGCCTGGTTTGCTGGCTACCACCATAAATCAGACTTAGGACCCAAAAAAATATCCAGGCCTGTCAAGGCATTAAGCTTTTATTTTCAGGCTGGATCCAATGGTAAATGAGGGCTTGTATTTTCATTTAAAACTGTAAAGGGATTTTAAGGATTGTCGTTGGACAATGGCCAGATTCAAAAGATACAATGCAGAGTGTAACTGGTTAGAGATTTGAAAAAGTCTTAAGTATGAAAAATGGCTTTTCTTAAAGGTTTTTCAATGAAATGTGAAGCTGGACTTGAATTTCATAAAGCCTTTGGCATAGGCTGTTTATGAGGAAATCAATTGGGAAAGGGAAGAGGATGATGCTCCTGAGCATTTGAGTGAGTATTTGTCCCAGCCTGCCCCTTCAGGTTCACCAGGACAAGATCTACTGTGGATATCACAGTAGCAACAGCTAGAAAAAATGTGTCAAATGGTTATTTGCTTGATATTAATTGCTTTAAAATTAGATATAAAATAGGAAGCTGATTAACCTTGAGGGTATGGGGATGTTTGCAAGGCGAAGGTGCTCAGGAAACTTGCTCTTTACTGCCCAGGCCAGAATTAGATTGAAGAAGGGTTTTTCTATAACAGCTTCTCGAAGCAAACAACCCCGATTCCCTCAGTCTGCTCTTCATTACCCTAAACAAGCAATGAATAGAAACTAGGTGGGGAGCCGAGCAGCAGGGCTGGACTGCCAGCATTGTCACAGTCTTGCTCCTCGACCTCACGCTGCTGGGGTTCAGCAAGCTGGTAGCTGTATACAAATTGTCTTTTTTTTTTTGCATGATAATAACAACCAAACTCATTTGCACAATTTAGCTTTAAAACATGCCACAAAGCTCCAGGCAGAGGCAAGGTGAACATCAGCAGCAATTGCCAGCTGGGGCATTGACGTGCATCTCATGCCTCAGTTTCCCCCACATCTGAGAAACAAGGAAAAGACTTGATGCAGACCAAGTGATGATGAGTAGAAATGTTGCTTTTTCTCACTGCTCCCATCACAGCTCACCTCCTGATTCAGCCCTTCTGACGTGGGGAGAGCCGAGGGCTGCTCCCACCCTTGCTGCATATTCTCAGTATTATCCAAAGCAGGTTAGTTTGGTATTCCTGCCCTGGAGTTGTATCATTCCCCACGTCCGGGTGTTTTAAGGACAAGCTGTTTGACTCTGGCTTGGTGACAAAGCCATACAAACCTGTCACTAACCTCGGATCTATTTGGACTTCTTTTTTCCCTTGGGCAAGGGATACTTGGGCAAGTATCCCCTCCCCAGCCTCACCATTAGCCTACATCATTCTATTTTGCAGCTCTTGAGATAGCAACTCTGCTCCAGAGTTGCTCTGGTCCCAAATAAGCTGAGGATAAGAGACCAGCTTTTGCATATTATGTGCTTCTCTGCTGCCCTTTGTGCCTGCAGCATGGGCTAACCAAGACAAGCACCAGTGTTCACAAATATCAGCTGCTCAATCCCCAGAAATGCCTTTCCACTCAGGAACATCAGCATCCTGCCCCTGGTGCAGGCAGGGAAGGTTCGAATGTGTAAGGGAGTGAAGGTGGTTTAACAAATCACCTCTCTGTCAGCTGAGCCTCCGTAACTGTCTGTGCATGTGCCCCTGGGCCACCTCGGAGGGGAATCAATGGGATTTAGTGTGTTAACCTGAATTAATGTGAGTTAATTTAGTCAATTAATTCACAGTGGGCTGAGGCTGTGTCGCCTCTCTGTACAAGCTTAGGCAGATGGAAGTGCACTCGTGGATCATTCCTGTCTGTCAGCTGGCCATGAATGGGAAGGGTTATGCTGCCAGCACTTGATTGCATGTCTGAACCATCCTGGACCTGCTCAGGGTTACATATAGACCGGCCCTGAAGAGCAGCTCCACAGAGGCATTTCAATAACTAAGGGATTGCCATGGGATATCAGTCCCCAGATACTTAGAAAGAGATGAACCTTGATATATCAGAGCAGGACAAAGCTTTGGCATGCTCTGACAACAGGCACACTCTGAGAGCTCTTTTTTCATGAAGATTCATAAAATGAGAGCAAAAGCATTGCAGCCATAGAAGAAAAGGCCTGGTGGAGCTGTACCAGGCCCTTGTTCCATTTTATCTCGACGGGTTGACTCCCAAGCAGATGGTGTGCCTGAGATAAACTACATTATTTAAGATTTCTTTGCACAGCAAAGACAGTGCTTTCTGCACTTACAGGAGATGGTCCTCAGGGTGCTCTTTGCACATCCTGGCTTGAGGCAAGGGGTCTCTGGAGACCTTCCACCTCCCACAGTGAGCCCGGGGCATTCCCCGCCACAGACATTGCCAGCTCCCCCAATAAATACCAAAGCCTCCCAAGGTCCCATTGCCTTGACTCCCATGGCTGTGTATAATCTGAATGGTTTCCTTTTACACTTCCCCATCATTGCCCATATTCTACTCTGCTTATTGCTCGCTACCTCTCTCACAAAATTTCCCACCTCCTCTGACCTTGCTACTGCTGCGTCTTGGGTGTTCTGTGTTTGAGGCTGCTTCAGCAGTAGGCTCCAAGTCAATTAATTTTCCAAATCACAGCTAACTCAGCAAGGCATTCATGAGTGGCAAGGTGGGGAGGCCAGCTGTACACTAAGAAAAAAAAAGTTTAATTTCCCAATTTAGCCTGCCGTGTAGCAGGGGTGGCCAGGAACTGGCGCTGGCTGTGAAGCAGGATAATTTTCCAGGTATGTCAAGAGTGCAGGCATCATGTTCAGGGTAAAACAGAAACAAAAGCACCAGCCCTTTCCTCTGTGTCAGAATCAGATCCCCGGCAAAATCACTTTCTACACCAGGAACTGACATAATCTCCACATTTCCAGGCAAATAAACACCTCTTCATTTCAGTGGCTATCTGACATGGGTGGAACAGAGGGCCGGGCAAAGCTTATGGCTCCTTTACATTTTTAATAGCTATGAACACACTGCTGGTGTTTAAGAAATGCTCTCATTAATAACCAATGAGCATTAAAGGTCAGCTCAGTGGTTAAGGTGGGCAGTTCAATAGAGACCATTCCATTTGCCACAGACTCCTGAGGTGATCCAGAGGTAAGTCGCTTTGTATAAACAAGTCCCCACAGGGTGAGCTATGGGCAGAGGTCCAGCCAAATCATCTTTGCCATCACAAGTGCATTCCTTCACCCCCTAATGCCCTGGGAGCAGCCTGTTCCTCCAGAACAGATGGGATGGGCATATAGTACTTGCTGTCGGTACCTGGTACACACAGGTACAGATGTGGAGCAGAAAGCTCATACCCTTGTTTACCCTGCAGCAACTTTTTTGTGTCCCCACATTCCCAGATAAGCACTGGTGTGGTTGTAGCACAGGTCAGTGCATCCCCACTGTTTATTATAGTGAAGATGTGACACTACAGATGTCATGCCAGGAAGCTACGATCTGACTCAAGAAACCTACAGATACTACGTTTTTAAAGGTGATGCTACATCTTTACAGTGTTTAACCTCATTAACTTTCCTGAAGCCGCTTTGGTCCGACCATGCTGCTATGTGTTGGTGTGCAGACACTTTAATCCACCTCCATTCCTCTCCCTTAAACAAGGTTAATAGCTCTCTCCTCCCTGCCAGGTGGGTTGGAAAGATAAACACATCATGGATTGGGAAGCACACAGACACACTGATGACAGGGTGCAGCTAAATGCTTTGAAAAGATAACTAAAAAAATACACTTGGCCACATTAAAAAAAAGAAAAAGGACTAGGGCCCATTCTTTGGACAGAAGACCCAGAGGCATAACTTGGCCGTGTCCACCGTATTCAAGCCTCCAGATCAGGGTGATCATATCCAAACTGCCCACTGGGAATGGTCCATGGCCTGTGCTGACTCCTGAGCTGTGCCAGCCATTTTATGGAGAGCCACAGTCAAAGGGGCTGCCCAGGTCTCTGCTAACAATTCTATTAGGGCAAGTCCATGCTCATAACAACAATCAATGTGTCCATTAGTATAAATGTCCCCTTTCAGACTGGCTTTCACTATTGAAATTCCTTTTCTTTAGATAACCATCTTCATTGTCATCTTTTCATTGCCCATCACAGCTCTGTGCTGTGGACATTGGCAAGAAAATGCAACTTTGTGTTCATATGGCATCAATTATTTCTTGGAATCTCCTCCTTCTCTCCCAGATGGTCCACCTTCCAGATGAACCACCTCTTTCCTTCCTCTGCCCATCTTCTTCCTTAATCTAAGGAAAACAAGAATGATTTTCATTAGAGTATCTGAGCCCCTCCTGCCCCTGTGCACCAGTTCACCCTTGATCCTCCTGATCATGGTGGGGTGGGTGTAAAACCAGAAGAATTGAGGTGTGCTTTGAGGGAATAGCAAAAGCCAGTGTCAATGTGGCTCTAGGCAGTGGTGAGGAGCTTTAACTCTGCCCATCTGACTTTGGGGGCCTCGGCACTGAGCCAACTCACAGCCCAGACCCAGAGCAAACCAGATCCTTCACACCTGCCCCCTCCACATTGTTCTCACAAACCCCAGGTGCATAATTGGCTTAGGGATGAACAAGGCAAATTTTAACCTGGTTTGCTTCAATTTTCCTGAAATTCCAGTCAGGGTAAATGAGGTTGGGATGCTGTACAAGCAGAGGAAGTGTCAACCACTGAGTAGGTTGTCTCATCCCAATGTCAGCCTGCCTCTTTCATATGAACTTACATATTTATGCTGCTCTTCTGTCTCTTCCTGCAAGCTATTTACCTTTTTTTAATATTCAAATGCAGAAATGTAAACAACCCTTTTTACAATCTCAGCTCAAATAGAGATATTTGGATGGGATTTTCCAGAAGACCCCACTCCTGACTTTCATCCCTAAGTTGACAAAGGCAACGTCTTCATCTTCAGGCATTGTGTCATGTCCCATCTTCCAGCTGGAAAATCAAATTCATAAATGGTTTAGATGAGCCTAGCTGTGTTGAGGTAGGTCATCCATGAGTAGGACATTTCAAGCTTCTCAGCTCTTTCCTGCCCAAGTCCCATCATCTGCTGAGCCCTTTTTCTGCCTTCTCTGCTCCCATCCTGCATCTCCTTACAGTAAAGCCCCAGCCTGCCTCCTAAATTGAGCATCACCAATAGTATCTCTGGATTCTTCAGCATTCCCAGCTTTCCGTAACACACCCCAGTAACGTGCCCATGACAACTCTCACATGAGGCAGAAACCAGTGCAAGCTGTTAACAGGGATGCTGCATTATGGAGGAGGAGGTGGCAGTGAATTGGAGCAAATGTGTGCCTACAGCAGGTTGTAAAACCAATACACATAAATAAAGTACTTATAAGAGGTCAAGTCCTGATCAGACTTTCTGCTGCTTGTTCCAGGCTCTCTGGTATAAATGTTGGCTTTGGAAGCATTTCCAGTTGATTTCTGGGATGGGGCAGTGTAGATCAGCAGTTTTGTCATAGTACCAGGAAGCCCTAGGGCAGAAGCAGAGCTAGAACTCAAAAAAAAACACCCCAAAAAAACCCCATGAAAATGTCTGCCTATCAGACACTGTGATTCAAACAGACTTTCACTTTTCTTTCTTTTTTACCCCCTGGCAAGGCTTTGATGAAAAAAGACACTTTACTGAAACAAAAAAGTATCGATCAGAAAAACTCTTTCAGAAGGAAAATAAAAGAGGAATTCAAAAAAATTTTGTGTCAGACTACAACTGCTCTTTTCTTTATAATGCATTTGGGTAACTCTGATTTCCTAATGCCTCGGTAGTAGTGTAAACATAACACAGCAGAGAGATGAAGTCATGATACTGTGGCAAGATGTCGAATAAGATGTGTAAGTAGATGAAATAGCCTATTTATTTATTGTATATGATTTCATTTTTTTTTTTAAATAAACATTAAAAGCAGCTGTTAGCACAAACAGCAGAGTTTATCTTATTTAAATCAAACTCTACCCTTTTGGTGATGTCATATAACAGTTTGACTCTGACATGTAATATTGGCATTTCTTGCTAAATGGAAATAATAAGAGTGTGGGTTTTGCTGAGCACTTCCTCCACACATACGTAGAAATGTGTTTCTCCTCCTACCTCCCCACTGTCTGTAATCACTGCTCTGATGAAGTGTGACCAATCCAGAAGGAAAATACGATGTGGGACGGTAGATTCAGTGGAAAAATCATAATTTTCCACCCAGCAAAATTCTTTTTGTTATCACTCTTTGATAAACCATGGTTTGCGTTCTCTTCAGAAGCCTTGTCAATGGTAGACTGTGCCTTTTCATCACTCGAGCATTTTTGCTTTCGGTCACTCAGCTATAAATAGGAAAGTCTTTGTTCTGGCCCTTTTGGATCACAGCTACAAACACAACCCATGGAGGACACTCCAGACTTTCCATGCTTCTCGGTTGTTCTCCCGTGAAAAAGCAGCCACACAAACAAACAGGCTGCTCTGTTTGGACTTTCTCTGAAGTCGCAATTTCTTCCACTAAATGTTTACGCATTCCAAAGTTGAGTGACTTGCCTTGCATCTTGGGAACACAGCACTGGAGATTTGTGTTACTTTCAGGAAGATTTGGAGATGTGTATTTAATAGGTTTAGTTAACAAGTTAATTAACATGTTTTGTTTTTTTTCTTGAAGCTAAACTTTTGCTAAAATTAAAACACAGCTAGTACTTATTTTGGTGTTAGTGGGAACACTTTCATAAACCCCAAATTTAGAGCCAGTAGAAGGATCCTGGCTTGGCGCATTTTCAGGAGAAGGGCTCAATCCAAAGCTCTTGACAAAATCGCGTGAGTTTTTCCCTCTGTTTCATCAAGTTTGTAGTCAGCTGCTCAATTTAGGTGTGAACTGTAGAAGAGAGGGCAATTTCCCACTTAAGGTCGCCAGTCCTCAAGCCTGACCTTGAGGGTCTGTCTCTAGGATTCAAAGTCAAAGACAATGTTAATGGTACCTTAGCCCCCCACATTCCAGCACTGGATGATGTGTTGGGCACAAGACACACACTGAGTGCAGAAGGAGCTCCTGAGAATCATGATACCTAGTCATGGCTGGCTTGGCCCAAGATTGCACCACAGAGCAAGAGGCAAGCAATCTGTTGTTCACACATGTCTTCACTGCCTGGCCAGTCTCCTCAGTCACTCAAGTATGAAGCTTCTCCCTGCCTTGCTTTTATTTTTCTTTCAGCTCAGGCTCTTTCTCTTTCCTTCTTATTTATTTTTTTTTAGTACAAATGAACTAAATTCTCCAAACTCATCTGCATTGCTATCAGACATTGGTTTTTTTTAAAAAACTTGGCATAATTTCTGAGGTTTCCCTATGTACACTTTCCTGTTCATGTATTTCCATCATCCAGGTATCATCACTCAATAACCATACTGTGGCTGTAATGCTTTTCACATGGAAGGAATTGTGTTTTATTGATGGCAAATGTTGTAATGCACTTTCATGTCAAGATGAAAATCTGAAAAAGAAACTTTTTATAGTGTATGCTACATGAAACCTCTACACTGAACCAGACTGGAGAGAGAATATATTCCAGTACACATATGCTGTGACTATGTATAGTATATTAAACAGTTCTGGCATACAGGAATGGGCACAAGATCATATCCATGCTGCTAAATTTTTAGCATGGGCACAGTCAAGTAACACTCTCCATGCCATTTCCAGGCACAGACCACATGTTATCAAAGCCAAGGAACAATCTGAATAGGCATTTTGGATGTAGCTGTTCCCTTCTAGGGAATAAGAGTATTATGGATCTAATGAAAAAAAAAAGCCAGGATCAGAGTCTGAGTCCAGACACTGTTTGGTTCATGCAATCACAGTGATCAAGTCTACCACGGCCATGGAAAAAGACATCTTGGAGACATCATTTTCCTATATGCCACCTGATATCTACGATCAAAACAGGGATCAAACTCTGTATAGGTCACTTTGGTGATGGTTTTATTTGTCCAAGAAGTGCCTGGTAAAAGCCCAGCACCTCACAGTGAGGGGACTGAAGCAAACTGCTCCTCAGGGGCCAAGCTGTTTCCATGGAGGGGACAACTGCCTGGTGTGCAATGGGAGAGGAAAGCCAGAGCCTATGTGTCCACTGCTGGATTCTTAGCTCAGAAAGAAATCAGGACAACACTGTAACAAAGACAAAAGAAATCTGCAAGCAAAATAAGCCAATTTTTGCTGGGGGCTGTAGGGATCTGTTTCTGCAGCATTTGGAGATTGTAGTAAATGCAAAGTCAGCCTGGATGCAGAACCAGCTGTGAGGGATTGCTGGTTCCTCAAAATCAGAGACTTTCCCCTTCCAGCATCTCCACCAGCACTGCCTCAGCTCATTTCTGACCACAGATGGAGGAAAAGCTTTTTCTGGAAGGCACATGTGCTGCCTTGGATGGTGGGGACCTGGATGCGTGGCACAGCCGGCAAATACAGATCCCTGCTTGGCATCAAGGAACTGACTACAGGACACAGCTGAGGACAGCAGTGCCTGTAGGTTGTCATTACCCCACATCCAGAGTGACTCTTTGTACAGCTGATTAATGTCCTTCCTCCCACTGTTTACAGAAACAAGCAGCCTAGCCAGAGTCCTTGGTTAGGTGCCACCAGCACCCAAGCCATGGCTCTTGGTATTGCCAGCACATGAGTCTTTCCCTTGTTAATTTTTAGGTTCTCTCACTCTGTGAATGATGTGGCTGAAATGCAGAAGTACCACCCTCAGACTGGTGTTGTCTCAGTTCAACTCCTGCTGCCACCTGTCACTGGATCCCCTCCAACTGCCCCAATATGAATGAGAGTTAAAATCCTGGAGGAATTTTAGCCCCATGGAAGCAGGACAGTTCGGACACCTCTTCAGAAAAGCTTGCTGGGTGATTTTCAACTTTTTTTTTTTTGTATCGGCAAATTGATATTTAGCTACACTTTGGGAAAATATCCAGGTCTATGGCTGCTTGCCTTAAGAAGCCTTGCAGCTTTTTTGAGGTTGGATTGTCTTCTCAGTTCAGCCACCATTTGTGCCATGATATTAGTGAGTTTGCAGCTGATTTATACCAGAGAAACAAGATTACCATCCTTCCCAAACACAGAAGAAATGGCCTTCTGCTTCTTTCTCACTTGATTCTTGGAGTAGTTTTTTGTTTGCCACTAAGAGGGAAACTAGAAAACTCAGTCTAAGGCCCATCATCTAATGGTCAGGTCTCGGGTCTTGCTCACTCCCGTCAGTCACTGAGACCAGTTCAAAAGCTTTCATTATTAATAGTAGATTAACTTCCATCACAGTGCATGGCGCTAACAATTTTTTGCAAAAAACCCACTCTTCTCTTAGAAAATTAAGCTGTCTCACTATTTTTGAGGACAATTATCAATTTAAAGAACTGAAAAACAATTTGGACTTCAACACCAAGAACTACTTTCAAGTCACAAGGTATATGAAACCTGCTGGTATATTGGTTCCAGGGCCACAGTTTTTGTACCTCTTCATGACCCAGATCCCAGGGCAGATGCCTCTGGGCTTCCTTTGCAGTTAGGGAGGAGAAATATGCTTTTAAAGTATCTCACTCTAAAGTGGGGAACTAAACTCGTTCAGATCAAAGCACTGCTTTCCCTCTATTGACTATAAAGGGAGTGTACATAAGGAAACAAGCCCATATGTGGAAGTGTGTCCTGGCTTAGGTGAGATAATCCCTATCCTGCCTCTTTGGGTTCTACCATTGGTCCATTTGCAGCTGTTCTTCCCAAATAGGTCATCCCTGCTTTGGGCTCAGTTGTGGGGGGCGGGGGCCAATGGCTGCTATGTGTGAGCATTAATTAGTCAGATTCTGGTAAGATTCACACCTGGCAAAACCAAGATGGAAATGCTCTCCTGCCTCCTCCCAAGGGCACATCACTGTTGGTACATCTGCTCTCTTTGCACTTATTTTCTTCCAGGTTTCATAAATTTTGCTCTCTTTTCTGCAGCCCAGGGTCAGGAAGTAGGAGAGCTCCCATTTGCTCACCCGGAAGGGAAAACCCAAATGGAAAAATCCAGATGAGAAAACCTAGGTTACCACAAGCTCAGCTTTACTAAGGAAAATTAACTCTGTGAGTTAGATCAGTGTGCCAGGGTGGGGGTCCAGGTAGAAGTCAGAGGGGCAAAGGATAGGCCAAAAGGAGCCCAAAATGTGCAAACACCCAGAGAGGTAATCCTGATATGGAAAGAGACTTCTGCAATCACCTGGAAGAGCCAGGAGGAAAGGTCTACTCTCATTCTGTATTATTTTCCTATCTAGGAGTCTGAGCTACAGCAAAACCCTTTAGAAGACAGTAAAACTTATGTTGCGGTCAGTTGTTTTTCATGGATAGAAAGAGAGAGCTCTTTTCTCTGAAAACACCCCACCCGAGGTTCCTGGAAGAAGCCAAAGTCTCTGGTTTCTACAGTGGCTGCCTCTTACTGAAGGCTGGTGTAGGACTCCAGCTTTAGCTCCAGTCTGCAGAAGATGTGAGGAGTAACCCCAGGAGTAGGCCAGGGTGTGCATAGATGTACAACATGGCTGTCTCTGGTCCAGGAGCATCATATTCCCAAGGATATGGAAAGTGGGAACTCAAATTGTTTTAAATACAGCACCTTCCCATCTTGCTTCTATACTGCTGAGACTTTTCTCTTAAATCTCAATTCTCTCCTTTTCACGTTTCTGGGGCTTGAGTAAGAAGAGCCATCCTCTCCTATTTTTTAGATGTTTATGTTCAACATCCTGAGTTTATTCATAGAGCAACAAGCTTGCCTTTAAAAATCAAGGCCAAATCTAGGTCAAATCTGATAAACATTTTATCCTTTGCTATGCGGACTCAGAGGGCTCAGGCACATGGTTGTGTCACTGCAGCTCCATGAGTGACAACACATCGGTTTTGCCGCATCAATGGCTTTGAACGCTGAGCCCCAAAGGTGAGGCCAAACATATCAGCTTGAAACTTCTTTCACTGGGTTTTCAACAAGGGCATTTTAGGTCATATTTGCCAACAGTCATCACTTGAGTTGCAGTATTTCAGTGTTTGTGGGACCAAAGCCTCTTCCTTCACAAGCTCTTAAGTTTTCTACACAAGAATATTTCTAGAAGTATTTAGAAGGGACTGTAGTACAGCATATCTTAGACAACCAATACAACCTCTTTGCTGCACAATAAAGGTGGTAACCAAAGCTATACTTAGACAGAAATGTCTTTGCTATCTGAGGAGACAGGAGTTCTGAAATTACTAAACTTCACTGACCATATGACTGAAAAGTTATAGGCAGAGGGACAGACGGACATTACTATTTGTGTCCACACACAGCACAATCCCAGCAGTTCCCTCTCATTCCAAAGGGAGCTGAAAATTAAATGCCACCAAAAGTCTAAATTAAATCTTTCAACTGAAAAGACACACAAAATCACTAATTTTGTCTACCCTGGGCTTCACGTTTGTTGAGCTCCCTTATTCGTGGAACTGCTTGAAGTGGCAGCAGCTGTTCATAGAAGTTGCTTCTTAATGTGTCCAAAAAAGTGTTCACGTAATCATAAGACCATAGAATCATTAGAGATGAAAAAGATCTCCAAGATCTTTGAGTCCAACCATTAACTCAGCACTGCCAAATCCACCACTAAATCATGTCCCTGGGTGCCACATTTACATGTCTTCTTAATACCTCCAGGGATGGTGACTTAACCACTCCCCTGGGCAGTGTGTCCTAATGCCTGAACACCATTTATGTGAAGAAAATTTTCTAATATCCAATATAAACCTTCCCTGACACAAAGACTTTTTTTCTTGTCCTGTTGCTTGTTACTTGGGAAAAGGTACCAACACCCCACCTTGCTAACAGCCTCTTTCAGGGAGTTGTAGAGTGAGAAGATCCTCTCCTGAACCTCCTTTTCTCCAGGCTGATTCCCCCTGTCAGCTCCCTCAGCTGCTCCCGATCAAACTTATGCTCTAGACCATTCCCCAGCTCTGTTGCCCTTCTCTGGACATGCTTCAGAACCTCAATGTCTTTCTTCTCATGAGGGGCCCCAAACTGAACATAGGATTTGAGATGCCTCAACAATGTCGAGTACAAGGGGGACAGTTGCTGCCCTGGTCCTGCTGGACACAGTATTGCTGACACAAGCCAGGATGCCACTGGCTTTCTTGGACACCTGGGCACACTGCAGTCAGGATGCAACAGCCCAGATGAAGTCAGAACAAATAAAATGCAAATAACGAAACTAGATTCATGTGGTACAGCCCTTTTCCTCTGCTATCTTCAGCACCTCTGCAACACCACAGTGATGGCTGATAAGAAAACAGGGGGTCAAAGTGTCAAGAAAACCAGGGTTGTTTCCTTTGCATTAAACATGAAAAACAATAGAAAAGCAACATCTCCCAGCTTTCTCATGACTTAGACCAACCCAGAGAGTTGCTAAACTTTGCTCAGGTGTGACTGAGAGGTGCTGGCTGCACAATATCTCTAAGATAACTTATCACACCCCTTAATATGTTTTGAAGCCTGGGATACCTCATTTTCCCTAGATGTTCTGCTTTTCTGCCTGTAAGTAACAGCTTATGTACTATTTCTTTCACTCAAAAGGGGGAAAAAAACAAACCACAAAAACAAAACTGAAAACAAGTCACTTGTCAATAATGATCAATGTACCAGTTATGTCCTTTTAAGAAGAAGACCAATGCAAGTTTATCTGAGAACTGAAATTCATAATTGTACTAGATAGCAATCGTTATGGATACAATAGAAATACTGCTTTTCTTCTTTTTGCTCAATCTCTTCCCTCATCTCTCCCACTGCAAGGTCCCTCTCTGCTGTACTATCTCTCAGATAATTTATGACAGTAAACTCAGAAAAATTTTTCCCAGTTTCTCCAGCTTCATTTCTTCTATTTATAGTCTTAAAAATTACTTAGCCAGCTTACTTCCAGCCGTGTTGGATATTGTTTTGTCTCACTTATATCCAGTGAGATTGTCTCCAACACCAGTGATTTCAGGCACTGGAGTTTACAGAGGGGCAGTATCATATGCTATCTCTTGTATGACCAAACCACTGACCAAAGGAGAAGCCTTCCTGCATCTTCTTAAGTCTTCAAAACTATATGGAAACATCCAATCCAATCACACACACAATTTTGGGACCAGGGAGTATGGTCTAGCTGGCATTCTGCACACAAGGGCATCCCACAGCACTGCAGCAACAAAGAGTACAACATTGACAACTGTGGGCATCAACACTGCATAATTATTCAGATGACCTTCAAATCCATGTATCTAGAGGCCAAAATTCCTGGTTTGCCTAGGAAACAGAAATCCTTTCTGCACAGAGAATGGGTTTTCCCATGGGAAAGCAGAGGCAAATCCCATCTTTCCATCAGCATTCTCTCAACTTCTATTCTCCTTGGGAGGGCCAATTTGCCCTGGCTCACACAAGCAGATCCACAAACACACCCAGGTACAAGGTATTGATCCACTCACATGCACAGAAAGCAAAAACCTCCAAAGCCTAAGGATGCATTTTACAGTGCTTCTCCCAGCAAGGAATACGGAATTTTCTTATGTTCCATTTTTACGTATTTGAGAATGATATAAGTATTACAATAGTGCATAAATACATATATGGCAAAAAACCCCAAACCACCTTGATAAACTATGGGCTCTAATTTTAAATCTCAGGAAATTAGCTCTTGATTTAAGGAGATCACCTTTGAGGACATTTTGGCCAACTTGTTTTCTCTTGGCCATCTGCATGGTGGAGGATTTCCCTTCTGACATCCAGCTTCAGTTTCTGATTTAGCAGTCTGTGTAGCATTTCCTATATAGTCTGCAAAACCTTTTGATGGCAATTTGGGATAGTCATTGTCCCCAGCCCTTAGCTCACTGGGAGCTCTGAGGGGTCATCAGGTGAGAAGTCATGAGCTTCTTGAGACAATGACATTCAAAGTTCTGCTTCCCACTGTTACCTTTGCCTAAAATATTCAGATGGCTTTTATGATTACAAAAGAGAAAACAGCAGGTTTCAATTCAACCATTTGTCACCTGAAGCAAGTCATTCCTTTGGATATCCTGCTAATAATGTTTTTAAACCTTTACTGTGAACCCAAAGAGGGCAAAGAAGAGTGAACCACTACAGCAGTTGTGGCAGAAAAAGAATTCTCAAACTGCAACCCTCCTTTTCTTTGTAATTGAGATTGATATTGACCTGTTAAGGAGAAATGTGTTTAGTGGCAAGGTACTGGCCTTTTCCAGAGAAATGGTGTCATAGCCTTTCAATTCTTTGACATTTTCCTCATCACAAATATTAACAAATGGATACATATTTTATGAAGAAATACTGATTTCTTAACAACAGCTGTTAAGCAGCCAAAAACCCTTGGAAGAAAAACAGTAACTGCATTTTATGCTAAAAGAAGCAACTAAATAAACCAGAAACCGCAGAATTCATAGTAAGATCAACTCCTGTGTTCCATATATATTTTTACTCATTTCTGATAATATTTCTTTTTGACTAATATTGACTCAACAAGGGGATAAATACAGAGGTCAATTCATATTCATACTCACATTCATATCCCATATTTTCACCACTGCCTATCTAAAGCATTACACAACTTTTATGAAGTACCCATCCATTATGGACACTTGAGAAGAGAGTAAGTTTAAGAAAACATTCTCAGAAGTGAACTCCTCATTCTGGGAGGCAGCTGCAGATTTAGTTGCCCCCATTCTCGTATTGCATGTGGGTGTGGGTGTGTTTCTGAGCTTCATGTCTTCCGTCTTTGAGGTTTGTTTTTTTTTATTTTCAGGTTTTCTGGCAAAGAAGCACTGGAGAAATGACTTTGACACTTCATTTGCAAGGCCTGAGGCCTGTGGTCATTCTCAACTCCAGCACAAGACCTTTGCAAATTCAGTATTATCCTTTCCTCTGTCAGGTGCACATTTTCACATGTCTTGAGGAACAAGGGGCACTAGGCAGGCTCATTTTCCCTCATTTTAGTCCACAAAACCAGTACAGGGATGAAAGAACACAACAGGATAGGAGAAGCCCTACATGTACCAGCGATGAGCTGAGTTACACACATTGGGAAGGGATGAATCAGCTCTCATGAGTCAGGAAAAGTTTGGGTTTATACTTAAAATGCTTCAACACAGCAGTAACTGAAATGCCAAAGGGCAAATAGCAGGATTAAATTGGGCAGCGACTTCAGCAAGTCTACGCTTCCTCAAAGCACAAACTGGATCTTTATCTAGCTTTGCTTTTTGACAGAGAGAAAGAGTCAAATGTAAAATCTGAACACTGACCCTGTGTGTTCAACACACACATCTGCCTTCTGGGGCAGATGGAAGATGGGATGCCTTCAGGGCCCTACTACTTCCAATGGATAGCCAGGATCTGAGCGTGAAGAATTGCCTCTAAGAGAGCATTTGGTTATTGTGTGCATTCATTTATCCATCTTCACCCCTCAGCCCCACTGTATGGGTGCAAGTCCCCACCAACTTGACCTGAACAGCCTCAGGGAGGTGCCAACTTCTGTGAACTACAGTCTGTTCAAGTACCAGTGGTTTGTGTTTTCCTGTCTCTAGGTTGTCATGCTACAGATGACCTAAATTATCTCTCTGTTTTCTCTTTTCTCTAGATGGCGAGACCTGATACAGGCAGGTGTCTCTGAGAAGCCCATTGCACTGGCATGGAGAACATGCCACGAGCAAAGGATCCTGTTTCCATCCTTCATTTCAGGTGCTGCTGATACATAGTGGGCACAGGGTCTGTCCTTCTGTACCATCCACACCTGGATCTGTAAATCCATGCTAACCAGGTCATGCTGCAATTCATCAGCACATTATCAGTTGGTATTTTCTGTCATGGAGGGGCTGGTGAGCTGCTCCAGGGCAGATGCCCATAATAAACAAAATGTCAGCCTTAACATGACTATCCAAAAAAAAGTATCTTTTGTAAAGAAAGCCAGTGCACAGAAAAAACCCCATGTCCTTGTGTCATGGAGCAACCAAAATGAGTTCCTAATTGTAAACTTATGAAAATAGCAATTGGGGAGGATCCTCTTGGTCGGGCGGGACAGGGAGGTTTGAAACAGCACGTACCAAACCTTCCCTTGCTGACAAGGAAAGGGGTTGCACAAGTTCTCCATAAACAACTTTATCTGCAGTCATTAGCCAACAATCCTAAACATTGGATGAATTCTCCCTGTCATTTCACAATGGTTTTTTTTCTGGTTTCTAGGAACTGTTTTCGAGGACTGCCATTCAGATACACAGATACACAGTCAGTTCTTTTTTTCTTGGGTATTGCCTCATTACAAAAATACAAAATAACGTGTCACCATGCACCCTACTTTTCTCTAACACTTTTCACCCAGTACCTATAAGCACTTTAGAAACATGAGTGATTTTACTGTGATTTCAAAGATCCTTGCTTGGAGAGAAATACAGTTTCCATGCTGAACATAAGGAAAAGATGATTGAAAGGATAGTGTGAGGAAAGGCAGAGGCATCTTCCTTAATGTCCAATACAACATCTTCTAAAACCCCAATCTTTTCATTACCTAGTACTTGAATTGACCTCTTCCAGACAAATAAAAAAAGACTGAGACGAAAAACACAGGGCAGAGGGGAAAATACAAAAAGATGGAACAAACATGCCGTTTTAAACCACTGGCCCAAACTCAGCGTGGAATCATTTTCTATGGCAAGAAGCAAGTCAAGGAAATCCTTTGTGAACTGGTACTTTCTACAGCTCCACAAAAGCTGGGAATTTTGCAGCTCTTTAAAACAGAAGGGGAAATCCCTGCCAGCACTGCTCAAATCCCTGGACAATGCAGGAATTGCTGCTCCACACACAGCGACTGATCAGCAAAAGGACAGAAGCACAGGCTGGATTATCAGTCCCGACTTTGAAATCCAGCTGCCAAGTGGCGTTGCAAAGACATACCTCTGGAGATTTCTCATACTTTTCTTGGCTTACTCTCCTGGTGTATTCATCCTAACAGAAATCAGCTGTTCTCCTCCTCACTTATACAGTATTTGCAGGAGAGACTTTAGCATCTGGCCTGGCTATTATTAAAAGATGAGAACATCCTGCTCTTTAAGGAGAACACCACTACTGGTAATAAATAGACAAAGATCCTTTGCATCTAGGTTTCCTGACATCCGTCTGGATTATATGGGAGTTTTATCCCTTCTGATGCAGCCTTTTTGTCCTATTTCCTCTTATTTGCTAACCAGCCTCGCATACTCTGGAGTAGGGATAAAAACTGTGTTTTCCTGCGAGAAGCTGTCTCACAGCATTTGGATGTAACAGCATCATTTTCAGCTACCAAGGACTTCTTTTTCCAACGGCAGAAATCAAAAAGTAAACTAACTGGGGGGGGGTGAGGAGCTGCCTTTGTGTTTCAGCTTTGACTTTATTTTTAATAGTGCTCTAATGTCACAGCCAGGAGGAATAATCAGAGTCTTCCAGTATCTCAAGGGGCTACAAGAGGACTGGAGAGGGATTTTTGACAAGGGCCTGGAGTGACTGGACAAGGGAGAATGGCTTTAAATTGAAAGAGAGCAGGGTTATATTAGATGTTAGGAAGGAATTTTTCCCTGTGAGGGTGGTGATGCACTGGAACAGGTTGCCCAGAGAAGCTGTGGGTGCCCCATCCCTGGAAGTGTTCAAGATCAGGCAGGATAAGGCTTTGAGCAACTTGGTCTGGTGGAAGGTGTCCCTGCCCATGGCATGGTTTTGGAACGAGATGGTCTTTGAGGTTTCTTCCAAACCAGACTGCTCTGTGATTCTATAGATAAAAAATGAAGGGGAAAGGAGAGGTCACTAAGCACTGGAGTCCTATAGACGTGCACCACTTACTGCACCTTTTGTGCCTAAAGCCAGAGGCAGGGACAAACCCTAACCAGAGCCTGGGGGAAAAGTCACCAACTGCACTTTGGAAGCTTGGGGGTGGACATTAGGAGAAGCTTGAGGATGCTGAGGTCCTGGCTCCATCTCCACACTTAGAAGATGCCAAGACTTGTGGGCACAGCCATGCTGAGAGGATCCAGTGGCAGTGGTCCTGCATCAAGCCTCCCTGGAACCAGGAGACCAATGGAGACTCCTTCCAACCAGCACTTCAGAGACCCTTCATTGATAACATCCACTCTTACGGGTAGGGGAGTGCTGGCGTCCAAAACCGCGGGGCTATTAATAGAGGGACTTCAGCTGATCTCCACTGGCGTAATCACCATCTGAATTTAGCCTTGTGGCAAGCATTAATCACTGGCAAGTTGCTACAGCGTATCAGCTTTAACACGGGTTGTTTGCTTTTCTCTAAGTGTTGGGACATCCCACGAGCTCCAGCTGCTCATCCCGAGTGAGCTGCTGGGAGGGAGCGGCCGAGGGCTGCCTCCACGGATTGCAGTGATCTCTGCTTTTCTTCCTGCCCCACCACAAATCCCAAGCAAATCTGTTGAGACAGCACAACTTGGCCTTAACTACACATTGTTATTTGACCAGATCAGCAGTCTGGAAACTGGGTCAATTTTTCTAAACATGTGGTTTAGAAATGTGCTGTTTCAAAGGACACTATCCAATGGTGTGAGACCAAACATTGGATTTGTAGTAAAAAAAGCTAAACAACAACAAAAACAACAACAGAAGTCTCAAGCTCTCTGTAAACACTGGGACACCCTGACAAAGTAGGAAATAATAAATTCCCTGTTCTATATTTTGGGAAACTGAGGCATGAAAAAAGGAGTTCCAAGCTGTCTGAAGAATCACAGATTATGCTGAAATTTCCCAGCTACAGAAGTATAACTAATTTGTCTCATCTTTAGAAGTTCTTACAAAGACACTTACAGGGATGTTTTTTGTTCTTTCATACAATTACTGCAAGGAAACTGAAGTTATCTAGGTAACACAGTCAATATTAGAAATGCAGTCTGAATCTATCTTAAGTAATATATAAGAAAAAATCTGCAGAGGAGTAGCAAGACAGGCCTGAGAACTCCAAATTTAAATTATTTTGTAGGTCACAAGTTTCTTGCTTTATACTGCATCAGATCACCAGAAGCCTGTGGAAGTTTGGGGTTTGCTCTTTTTGTATCTCACAATCTTATTTGTTACTGGGGTCAACAGTTTCCTATTCCCAGAGGGGTAAATGCTGAGGTTTCCCTCTCCAAAGACATTCAAGTATCACAAAAAGCCCTCATGGGAATAGCTCCATGCATCCCAGACTGACATTGCACAAGAAGATCTACAGGGAAAAGATAATCATAGAAGGTCCAAGCTAAATATTTAAATTTTTTGCTTTAAGCTTGTGCTAAAACTTTTCAAGATGTTGAACAGAAATGCTTAACATGCTCCCAGTATTTTAGGTGCCACAGTTGTTCCCATCACCTGTCTAATATTATGGATTTCTAGAGGATTTGCTTGTAATTTTTAACCCATTCAACAAGTGTTTCTGGTGACTAACACTCTTGGGCTGTCCTCTACAAGCATTCAGCTAAGTGGTGAGTGCCTGAGTTTGACATCCTCACTGCACCCCTACCCACATACATGATCTAGAGTGACCCCCCACATGCTGCAGAGCTGCTGTGTCTTAGGCAGAATGTTGGCCATCCATGAGCAGTTGCCCAGGGGTGGAATTTCACCCCAAAATATCAATTCATTTCCCCCTGACCACCCAGAAGGTAACTGGATGGTTCATATCAATCCTTGGATATGTAACTGAGAGTATTTCCTCCTTCTCCCCAGTAAACAACTTGATGAATTTTTTATTTGGTGCCAGCACAGGGCTTGGTACTGAACAATAAAATCAGACCCTGCTCTTTCGCACCCCCACCTCTCCCCAAGAGCTTGTTTTAGACAAAAAAAAGGCTCATTTAGGCCTGTGGCTGCTTTGAGCCCCTCTGGTGTTGCTCACAGCCACAGGAAATTAGAAAGTTAAAACTGAGACCAACAGGGAGAGGCAGCATGGCACATTACCTACAGGAGGTACCCTGTACATACACTGTGTGGGACCGGCAAGGCCTGACTCCAGCCATCCAGAGTTGAGGTTCAACCTTTACAACCCCAAAACAAGAACAATTTACTGACACTAAAATATGGGGAAGACAACAGTCACCACCTCTTGCAGAGACTGTCTCTAAATCTTGTCTCCTAAAGTACTTTGTCTCCTTTCACTGCTCCCCATTTCTGTATGGGACTGTCCTTCATGTCGGTCAGGGATGATAATTTTGCCTCCAGAGTGGTTGGTTTCTGGCTAAGGCAAGGGAGTCACCTTCTCAAGCTACAGAAGGGTGAATGAATCAAAAATCAAAAGCAATATCCCCAGCATGATATTTGACAGGAACAGCTGTACTGGACCACAGCGATGGTTTGGCTCTTCTAGCCCTTGTTCTGACCACGACTGCTATAGATATCCCAGAGAAATATGCCAGAAACCAACAAAAATTGATCTTTAAGGTCTCTTTCAACCCAAACCATTTTATGATTTTATGAAAAGACAGAGGGATCACTGTAACTCCTCAATAACCTGCCTATGTACAAATTTAATCCTGTTCAACCTCTTTATTCAGATTGCATTTAGTTGAATATGTGTTCTCCATGCAGTCATGCTAGCAGTTTTTATGTCAGACAACAACCTGTAGCAGGCAGCTCCCAGCCTGCCTCACAGGCCCATGGGATAATTTGTAAGGAACTGTGGGAGGTCTCCAGCTCAACCTCCTGCTCAAGCAGCCACAAGTCCAGGGGTCAGACTAGGTCACTCCATGCTTTACCCACTTGGGTCCTGTAAACTTCCAAGAACAGAAGCATCACAATCTCTCAAGGTCCCTGTTCCCCCACTTCACCATACAAAATGAAGAAAAATTGTTTATTTTCATAGGTGAGAATCCAGAATAAGTGATCATCAAAGCAAGAATATAACGAGCGTCACTTTGGGCTCTGACTAGCTGAGGTGGGTTGATCTGCATGCCAGAGGACAGCAGAAAGTCTTAGCACTGTTCACAGCATAGGTCCCCCAAAATGATTTATACACTAACTCCACCATAAAGCATTGATTGGTTTGCTTGGTTCCTCGCTCTTGGATCAAGCTTCTCTAAAATTAGGACTCAGATTATGTGCTGGAATGAAAGTGCTCTTGAAAACTCCCAAATACTGTCTCCATCTTCAACCACCACACAACAAATGTGCAGGCCCACGGTAAAACCAACAGACCTCCCAAAATTAGTATCACTGACATTTAAACTTCAGAATCAAAAGTTTCTTGAAATGATCAGAACCTCACAACTTTGTGCTACTGTTTCTCTTTTGCAGACTCAATAAATAGCTAAAAAGGATAAGAACTTACTATGAAACCAGGCACAAGCTTGCAAACCATTCCTGTCCTCTCCTCCTGCAGACAGCCTTGTGTGAACTTAACCTCACCTTCATTAGCTGCATCTCCTCCTACCCCTGACACTAAGCTGGAGGAAAAATAGCCTCCTCCCTCAGTCCCCTCCCAATCCATATATCTTTTGCTTCTTGAAAACTGTTCTTGCCTCAGGCCATGCAAATCACAAGATTATCTGTAACTGCATTCCTCGGGTCTGACAGGGAAGAGGTAGGGATAGCTCAACCCCCATCCTAGAAACGTGTCATAAATCCCAATCTCTCCCTCCCAGTTTAGAAATCCCAGTTTTCCCTGTTCTTCAAACTCTGCCCAAAGCACCTTAGCACCAGAACGTCCTGGCTAATGTCAGTTATTAGGTTTCAGAGTTAACGATCTAGCAGGATGAACAGAGCAGTTTGCATTCCTCTAAGAAACACAGGTGTTGATAGTTTGCAGACTCAGTAAAAGAAGCAACATTTGAGATCAGATTGGGAAGGTATCCTTTACCACCCAAAGGACTGGAAACTTGCTTTTTATATCTAATTAATGGGGCCGTGACAGAAATGCCAGCAGCATCTCCTACCATGTGCTTGCTTTACCAAGAGAGACAAGGAAGAAAAAGAAGCATAGAAGAACATTAACAAAAAAAAAAGCCATTTTATTGAAAATGAAATTAAAACTTCAAATTAATATTACAATCATGAGAAAATGCCAAACAATTCAATTTACAGTTGCAACATACAATACAAATAGTCCCTTTGAAGTTGAAGTAAACTGATCCACAATCATCATTTGTGGCATAAAGCAGAGTGTGTTTGTACAATATGTGCATGGAAAGCAAATCTTGGGTGACAGCATTTGAAAAAATAAAAAATTAAAGCTCGTATTTACACAAAATGCTACAAATATTTTGTTCCAGCGGAAGTTCAAGATTGGTAAAGCATATTTAACAACAAAAAAAATTGGAATGTCACTCATATTACCTAAAGTTACTGTAAAAGTATGGTTTTGGCTGATATACTTAAAAGTACTGCATTTAAAAAAAAAAAAAAGCAAAGAGCTATCTGTAAACATGGAAGTAAACAAACATCTAAAAAAGTTCTCAGAAAATATGTTAAACTGAAATGCATTCTATTTAAAAACAACAAGAAATTCAGGGGGGGCAGAGAATGGGGCTTTTTTGAGCTCATGGCTGATCCAGGTTTAATTATTGCTTTTGCTCATGGCTTGCTGGTGCTGCAGCCCAACGAGGGGCTGAGCCTCACTTTGCTCAGGGTGAAAGTGCAAAATTCTCCCCACTCCAGATGGTACCTGTGGAAACTGGTCAATCTTTGCTCAAGAGACTGCTGGCAAAAAAGGTTCAATGTTAGGAAAGACACAGCAGCTGGTCTTTTAAAGGAAATGATAAACACCACACAAATGATGCTGTGGGGTAAGTAATTTGCTTTACTCATCTGTCCTGACCCGCTGCCCTGATCGGGTTACCCTTAGGAGGAGGGAGAGGAGGATTTAATCCTCCATTTGGCAAAAGGGACGTCGTGCCTGTTGTGCTGGAAGTAAATCTTTGGTTTGTAAGAGAGCTGGAAGGTAAAAAAAGTCTGTTTTTATCTTTAAATCTATGACCAGTGCCAAAGATTGCCACTGCCCGGAGAGAAGGGCTGTCGTACCTTTGAGAAAACTCCTTTCTGCGAAGCCAAGCACCTCACAAAAGTTGTAATACATTGATAGGATTCACAACATAGCACCGGTTGGTTGGGGTTTTTGTCTGAAATCCTGATTCAAGAGGATTTCCAAGTGAACTCCAAAGCATTTTCCAAAATCTTTGATGAGCATCTCTGCCTTAGCTTGTGCAACTCCCTCCGTGACCAGCCTGATGTAGTAGGAGAGATTTTCCAAAGGCACCAGGAAGGTTCAGGAGCATGGGGTCTACTGAAAGTAAAGGGGCTGCTGCTCCTCCATCCATAGGTACTTAGAAAATCCTTTCCTTCCTCTCTCAAGCAGGCCAAGCCAGGTCAGCCGAGGGCACGGATCAATTGGATCAGGCCACGTGTGCCTCGACCGGGCGGAGAAAACATTTTCAACGTCTGTCCCTAGTGGTCTAATTGAAAAACCACGGGGACAAAAACAGAGTCCTGTCGGTATTGGGCAAAACAAAAAATCTGGTCTGTGCTGGATCTAACCAGAAACAAAAACCAAGTGCTTGAATTTTACAACAAAGTCTTAAAAAAAAAAAAAGAAAAAGAAAAAGAAAATCTGGGTTGCTGCCTGCAGCCACTCTTAACAACATTTCAACACAAAAGCACCCTAAAAATTACTTAATATGCATACAGTAAACCTTAAAAAGCCCTTCTCAGCAATAACAAATAATGTACAAATATAGTACCTTTTATTAAATAGGAAACAGCTTGCACTGGCAGTACATCTCTTTTTCTCTTGCTTACTAAACAAAAAACAAAACTGAAATGTGTAACCAGACACTGGCTTTTTAAGTGCTGCTGAGACTAACAAACGTTACTTTACAGTTACAAATAAATGGACAGTGGTATGCTTCAAGCTACCACAAACCAACAATAAATAGAATCAATTACAGCTTCCATCTTTGAAGGAAAACTAAGTATTAGAAGAAAAACAAAGTGTCTTACTTATACTTTAAGCATACTTGGTATACAACCTTTAGAAGGCAAAAACTTTATTAATTTATTATTTTTAAGAGCACGTCATCACACAGATTGAAGGGATGTACCATGCTAATGGCAACTCGTTTAACAGCTTCGCTGTTAACGAGCCATGGGGGTGGTGTCTGGCTCTGTAGTGGCTGTGCCCACTGCTGATTTATTGCAATACTTTGGAGGTAGCCAAAGAACACCCAAGGAGCAGCTTGGGGGCCGTCAGGCCCTGAGGAGGCTGAGGGCAGCAGTGACTAAGGGAATAGAATAAGGGAATAGGAGGGAGCACTGACCAATCCCACCAGCACGTGCTGAACATCCCGCTAAACTAGGCTTAACATCACCTGTTTAGGGATAGTGTGGGGAGGGTGGTTCAGCTCCCACCACATCCAGAAGATGCCATGTCACCTCCCTGTTTGCTACAGCAGCCTTGGGCTGGGCAAAATTTGGGGCCCTCCACGGGATAGTTTGGTGGCAGATGGGTTGGCCAAGGGCTTCAGGTGCAATCTGCTCTCTCCATATCACACCTGAGAGCCCCGGGGTGGCCTTTAAGGTGAGTTTGTATCTTCAGTGCTTGCAGAGGTGAGTATTGCTTGTCCTCTGGGCTTGTCCCTCTAACAGGGCAACAGCCACATCAGCCTCAGAGCCACCACAGCATCTGTACAGCTCCCGCATTTAATGCTAACGGGCGGTGACTCGCTACCAGGCAGTTTCTGTCTCCAGTTTGAAACCTTTTTATACCCCCAAGTGGGCTGAAATTGCAAGGGGAGGGGAAAATGTTTCACCATTTCTCCCTTAATCCCATTTCTGAGATATTTAACAATTCATTATCTGCAAAATATGGGCTTTGAAACAGCTTTGATTTTTCTTGGGGAAAAAAAACCAACCCCTGTCAAAATCCAAATTATGCTGTCAGAATAAACCATTTTAAATATTAATCTTTTCAAATTTTCAAATTCTGAGAAATATCCTGGGAGAAGAAGAAATTAGGGGAAGGGTGGAAAATATTTCATCCTTACTACCATTTTTCCAGTGTCTCCACAACTACTGATTAAAAGGCAAGACTGTGTTGAAGGCAACCAGACAGCTAATAAAAATATTTTAAACACAATATTTCCTTCATAGGTTATATAAAAAGATCCTACATCCAAAATCATTTGATGTGGATGCATTTGGGTTGGGTTTGTCATTTTTAAGTCACATTGTAAACTGGTTCACACTGGAACTGCTTTTCAGAGTTGGGTAAAGGTTTGAGGTTTACACCATTGCAGAAATGTAATAAGTGAAAAAAAAACCAACCAAAAAACACTTTTAGAGACCGAAGTCAATATATCATTACATTAAGAAACGTTTAAAGGGTCCAAACGTCATTAAATAATTATAAATATTCTTTTAAAGTTATATGATGATGATTCATGTTAGCAAACAACCTCAAATTTTACACATTTATAATTTAAAAAAAAAAAAAAGAACACAAATACTATGTATACCATTTTGGCTCTAGTAATATATATTGCCATTCTCATATTTTGCATAAGTAATAACAATTTGTTTTTTTGTTTTTCAAGCTTTGGGTTGTTATTTTTGGTTTTTGATTAATTGAAGGCAAAATGAGGGGATACAAAAGCAAAAAGGAAACCCCAGGGTTGGCTCGCCTAACTTGAAAACTCATTTTCTTTGAGTACCCAAAAACAAACCAAAAAAGCAATGAACACAGAGAAGTTCCAACCGTTATCCGCAGCAAGGCTTGGACAGAGTTTTTTAGGACAACTGTTTTCATCTGAATGGATCATGGCAGAATGGAAGCAACTCGCTCTTTACTTTCCTTTTTATGTGCACCAATACAAGCCAGGTGAATTGCACTACGGGTGTGGAGAGGGTCCCATATGTTGTATGATTGCAACTGTATCTGGAGTTCATGGTTAGTTTTGATTTTTTTATTAAAATAAAAGGGAATGCAGCCTTTGCCTTGCATCGCCATGTTTCTCCTGATAGCCGGGGAGTCCATTCTCTCCTCGTTGGCAAAAGTACTCACTAGTTATTACAAAACTCTAGGGGGCAAAAAAAAAAAAGGAAGGAAAAAAAAGAAAAAAAGAAAGGAGAGGGTGATATTTTGTGTGTGTGTAGATAAAGTACATTTTAAATATAAAACAAGGTAAAATGGTTCCAAGGGAAAAAAAAATATGTGCTTTGATTCACATAATCTGAAGCATGGGTTCTGGTGTGTTGGTACCTTTTGTGTTATTTATGGCCATTATCATCCCATCCACACAGTTGCACATATCGGTAAAATCTTTTTTTTTTTTAAAAAAAAACAAAACAAAACAAAATAAAACAAAAAAACCAGGCACTTCGTAGTTAGTCGACCGTTTGGTGTTTTTTTAGGTTTTTTTGGCTTGCGGAGGTCAGGCTGGCTACAGAAGAAATCTCAGTATGGCCTCCAAACGGACTCATCCATCCTGCCACTAGAATTCAAGACGGTTGGGGAGCTGCTGTGGCTGCCATCCGCCTCCACCCCGTCACTCTGGGTGGGCAAGTTAGGGTTTAGCAGCGTGCTGCCGTTGGACGTGGTGGTGCACGGCGGGAGCATCCTGGAAGGGGAGCGGTCCCCTCCCGGCACCATGGGGAACTGGTATGATCCTGATGAAGTGCCATAGTAGAGATATGGAGTGCTGCTGGTCTGGAAAGGTCCACTTTGGTTTTGGGAAGAGCCGGGGTAGGGTGGTGGTAGGTAGGTGTGGTAGTGAGTGGTTGCGGACATACCCAGTGACATGCCTGAGGTGACTGGCGGTGTATAGGTAAAGGTGGCTGGATAGTGCATTCGTGGGTTGGAGAAGCGGCTCTCAGTGAGGGATGAAATGCTTGTGAACTGCCTGGGATCTGAAAATGGGCCCAGCTCTGAAGCACCTAAAAAATTACAACAAAAGACGGGGGAAAAGAATTCTGTAAATACCATTTTTTGTATCAAGTGATGATAGAATTTTATTTTTCTAAGATAACCCACTTCTTTTGGCCCCCAAGAGAACAGCAGATCATATCAAGCAATACATTGCAAGGAACCAAGTCATACATCTGTCTTCTACAAGCGCTGGGCCAAACTCATCCCTGGTCTTACTCCACTGACGCCAATGTAGGGAGCAGCATTGCCAACCTGATGTGTTCAAAGGTTACAAGTCAGGTTGAGGAAAAAAAATCTCTAAAATCAAGAGATTGAAAAAGAGCCAACAAAAAAAGAAAGGGGAAAAAAAAAAGCTAAAATCAAGAGATTGAAAAAGAGCCAAAAAAAGAAAGGTGGATTTGGAGTTGATTTGCCTTCTGGTTTCAAAGTTTTGAGGGTTACATGTCTCTGGTTTCTTGCTAGAGCCTCTCTGGAAACTCAGGTCTGGTTGCACATGAAAGCTGAGATTCCCACCTCAGAATAGGCTGTCAGGAGCAGGGATTTTCAGAAAAGCAGAAATTACCATGAAACTTGTAATAAAGCTACAAGAGCTGACAACATGGAGTTAACTGCACCACCGACACCAGGGGAGTTACACTGGGGGTGACTAAGACCCACTTCTTCCCTTAAATCAATTTATTTAGGTGAGAATCTGCTCAGCTGCTTCCTTTGGCTGAAAAATACAGTTTGCTGCATCTGAAGGATGGGCAAGGCCACTGAGCTGATAGCAAAGATGAAGATTTTACTTTTCAGAGCAGATGATGGAAAATTACAAGCCCAGCACTCTTTTTGCCATTAAAAAGAAGTTGTTTTCATATGTAGTCACTGCAGTCTGGTTGAAAAAAAAAAAGAAGACCACACAATTTATGGCTACTGTGAACGTCTGGATGGTAACGCTGTGAATTGGAGTCTAACGCAAAACAGGGATGGGTAAACTCATTTTGCCTAATTTCTAATCCCACATCAAACACCCAAAGCTTTGGAGCAGAACTGGAAAGCAAATGTTAGTAGCTTGGTGATGTGCTTAGGAGACCGTGGGATGGACAGGAGCAAAAGAAAAAGATGGTGAAAGCTTGTACTGAGAGCCAGAAAAGTGGAAAACAAAGAGGGTGTGGGAAAAGGGAGAGGGGGAAGGAAGGAAAGCCCAGTGAAGAAGTACAGAGCAGCAGAAGGCAAATGCATCAACCAGAATGCAGCAGAAACATACACAGAGATGGAAAGAGTACGGTATAAATAAACAGGGAAAATTATGAAATAAAATGGACTCTCCCTGCACTTCCCAGCTGACGCTTCTACGTCTTTACAATCCCCCAGATTCAAGGGTTCACTCACCTCTTTTTCAGAGTACCGAACCTGATTTAACTAAAAGGAAAATGCAGCATCTTCTACATGCCAAACTGATGTGCTAAACACTGAAATGCTCCATGTATCCTCAATTTAAGATGAAGGAATGTTTTTCCTCATGGACAGGCTTCAGATCTGACCTGATGATACCTCTGCATAGGAAGAAAGTCCTTCCAGCCCTTCTGCTCTTGGTCCTCTGTAGTACCCACAATGGTGAGTGCTACCATAAGCCACAGACTCTACAGCCCATGCCACCTTGTGTGATACATTTTGGGATTTAGATCACTATTCTCTCCTGTTCTCCCGGCTCATTGAACCCATGCCTACAAAGGTATCTAAAAGCAGCAGCCGGGCAAAGCTCAGGCACGTTTTGGGTTCTGGCTGGAGGACCCAGGCCACAGCCAGCCAAGCACCTAAATCAGCCTGAAACCTGGGGATTGTAATCCTCCATCTCAAAAGGTATTGAGTACAGAGAAATCAATGAGCAGTAAAAGCCCATTCTAAACTCTGATGACAATGTGATTACTGATTGTCTTTATCTGGGACTGAATCAGTGACCTACGGGTGAATGGGTCTGTCTCCATCATCAACCCCTGCAACCACAGCTCCCTGGAATGTAATATAACTTGTACCTTTGCAGCAAACACTCTACTACTTGATGCAACTTCTTTCGTTCCCAACTGCAAACAATAGCCAGAGGCAATACCACCCAGATTCAAAGCTGTAATTTTGGAACACTATTCTTTATATTGTGAACAGGTCTGATATGTATCTGGATATATAAGGTTAGAACATAATTTCCCCAGCTGCTCAAAATACTGAGTTTCAATCTGTTACTGCTTATACTTTTTTTTTTTATTGTTATTGCAACTCTCCCAACATGAACAGAATTGCTCTTAGTTTACCCTGATAGATGCTAAACAAGACTTTTATAATCAAAGGTGGAATTGGTATGAGTGCATGGGTGTAGAAGAACATCAGTATGTTTGGTTTCTTTGCAACCAATACTTTTTTTTCTTAATAACAAACTCTTCATGCAGTTTTACACATTAAAAGGCAATCTCCCTCTCAGGGCTAGATCTGTATGGGTGCTGCCAAGAGATCATGTCTGCATCGAATGACTGGGAATGTGCACACCACACGTAGGCATTTAGAATGTGGGGCTACAGACCTCCTTACATACCCTAGTAAATCCACACTTGTTTGTTTTTACTGTTGCTTGTAAAGCACAGTCCTATTTAGCCTAAGGGCAATAACCAAAACCCTGTCTTATCTCACTTATGGCTGTGCATGCACGGCTCCTGCACACTCACTTCTCCAACTCCCTTGTTGCCCAAATGCCTTTTCCTATCTACATAACTCCCTGCACAAGGCTGGAATTTGTTCCCAGCCTTATGTATCTCCATTGGGTAAAGATATTTTTGGAGATCAGGAAAAGTTCTCTGAGATGCCTGCTCTAAAGTCTCATTTCTAAGTAAATTTTACTAAAAAGTCAGCTTTAAACCTCAGATTCTTGCCATTCTCACTGCTATGCAATCTCACAGATGTATTTTCACCCTCCGCCTCCTTTCTCTGTGTCACCTCCTTATGTTAAGGTTGGTTTTGGTTTTAACTTGGAAATCCCAGATACTTAGTCCTTTATACATGTTTAGCTCCATGCTGAATTGGTATGATAAATAGTTGTGCTGGGTATGGCACCCATCTTTGCATCTAGTTGTGCACAAACAGCGATGTCGATCAGTAATATAGTAACATGACAGTGCAAGTATACAATTCATAATATAATAATTATAATAACTTATTTATTCCTCTCCCCAGCAGGATTAAAGATTTATGCTAATTTTTCCTTCGTCAGAGCACGAAAATAATTTGCATCTGTGAATTCCCACTCTGATGATAACTTGCATTATATGGGTGAAGCACAGACCCTCTGCCCTACATCATGGCCACAACGTTGTGAAACCACACTTGTGTAAAGAGAAGAGACTTTATTTTGTGCTGCCAGAAAAAGAAATGCAGCAATAAGCACAGCAAGTGATCTTTTCCTATCTAGCCTCATCAGCTGACTCTGCTTAACAATACAAAAAAAAATTTTAAAAGTGTATTTTTGAAAAAAACGCACTTCACATCTGAATGAGTCTAGGTTAAACTGTTTTGTAAATCTTCCAAGGTGATGCCTCCCTAAAGTAACCTGGCACCCTGGTTTTCTGAGAGCTATAGGTTTAGAACAGAAAAGTGGTCAAGTTAATATGCCAATATATATGCTAACATCCCAGATTCAAGAATACTGCTCCAGTGTGTTTCATATTTAGAATAAGAACAATTAAAATTCCATGTGGTTTCACTTAGTTTGATGCAGAAGCCTCATTAAAATCCCTAGACCTGGGCATTTGCCAACTCAAATCATTTTGCGTTCACGCCTAAAATACAATTTTACCTGCTGCAGCTTTTCAGCTCTATCATTCACAGCTGCATGCATACCATGGTCATTTCTCTTTTGCAGTTTACAGATGCCAGCTAATGCCAATTAATGCTCAGGTCTCAATTAATAAGCTGTGCTTGTGGTTTGCAGAAAATCAGGCAACAAATTTCTGTCAGTTACAGCACTTTGGCCAATCACTTCCAATTATTAGAGATCATAATGTACTGTAGACAGATTAACTCCTTGTGGGTACAGCAAGCTGACATCTACTTTAAAGGATTGCGGGATAATTTTATAAAGTTCAAATATTGCAATTTGCTTTGTCATTTAATGCTGTAAGGTCAGTACCAAAAGAAACCCCCTTGGCTTATTGCATATGTTTCGTAGGGAAATTTCTTGCCCATCAAGTCAATGCAGGATCATTGGATGGATGAAAACAGTGTGATGCTGCATTCAAAAGTCACTGAACAGTCTGTCTTGTGGAAATTCATCTATATATAGTGAAATATACTTACCAGTAGCTAAATGATTCACTTGTGTTTTGGGGAGCTTCAGTGTTAAGACATTTGCTGAAGTTGATACTAGATTTTGTGGGTTTTTTGTTCAATAGTTTCATTCAGGCTGGGACACTGTACTAATTGACCTATTAAAATTGTTTTTTTCCTTTCCTAACATCTATGTCTATGAATTATATGTGCAGCCTGGATTTCTTACAGCTGATAATATCACCTCGGATGGAGCTTGCCACAGACTTCACATGATGAGACCATTTTCAGTCTCTTACAGCTGTGCCAAACTTTAAATGTTCTGGCTGAAATTGTCCATGCTGGGCGTCTGTCTCGAGCTAAATTGTGATTTATGCATTTATTTGTTTTTAAAATTTCAGCTGAAACTCTTCTGCTGGGAAAAATATATTGTTTCACTAATCTTAAACTCTGAGAAGCCTTCCTTTGAAAAGCTGTACCAGTTCCATGCTTTGAAGTAAGGGCTTGAACTTTGGAATAGGAGTGGCTTTTGTGTGAGAGATGTTGCCATGAAAATCCAGCCAAATATGAACAAATCATAAGCATTCTGACTAAAAATGGGAAGAAGAGTCTGTGCCCCTACAAAGACACTTGTCTAGAGACTGGAATGAGAGTCCCAAATCCAAGCCTTTTTTTATCACAAATATTGCTGAAACACAGGGACATTGCCACCCATCCCCTTCCCAGCCTCATGAAGGATTGGTCCATCGATGGCTCCACTCACTGGAATGCCAGAGCCTGAGTGAGTGGAGTCCATGTGGGTGTTTGTATGGTATTGCAAAGAAAAATTTGGGAAGGAAGGGTTATTCTTTTTTTAGAAATCTGAGAAACTGTAAACACAACTGGAGACAAACAAAAGGATATTATGAAGGTTGCCAAGTGAAGAGTAAGAAAGTTAGGAAACACCAGCATTCAAGTTACTTCTCCATTGCACGACACAGTATTCAACTACCTTTTCCATGAACCCTTCCAAGCTGATTACCTTTGGAGGAGTATCTGAGTTGATGAATAGAGAAGACCATTGTCAATATATCTCGCAAATCCACCGTTCCAAGAAATCAGAAGGGATGGAGTGAACAAGGCGAGAGAGACCCAATTATTTCCTGAGTTAACTGGATTTTATATGTGTTTCTGCCACATGGCTCCTACATGACTCAGTTGAAATCTCTCCAAATCCCATTTTCACTTCTCTCATTTTCTGTGTGCAGCAAAGATGTTGGCTTCTGATTTGCACGTGCACTAAATATTCCCAGCTGCAGCTGAAGCCAGTGGGATCACAGGTCTGAACATAAGGCTACAGACAGAACAGAAATTGTGCTGTAGGGGACAGAGAGAAGGTGCACTGAATGACAAGAGACCTTGGAGTCGGTCTTGGTTCTCTTTCTAAAGAGGGTTCTTTCTTTCTTGGGAATATGACACTGTAGAGAACTGTATACAAATGCTATGGCAGAAATATTAGAGAAATTAAGGATTCCTAGTTCAGAGCAGCATTTAATGCTCTGCAATAAGCAAGGCCTGAGGAAATGCAAAGTACAAGAAGAAAACAAAATATTGAAGAGCTGCTCATTAAGTTAGCACTGTCCATCCTGTGCACTGAATGAGAAAGGAATCCCGTGGGAAAAGTATCATGTGATCCTGTAATTAAAATCTGTAATATAATGCATAAGCAGAACAAGGCTGATTTAAAGTTGCACAGGCACAGTAAGTACTGAGATTTCCCAATTTCTGCGCTCTTGGTTTTGCAATCCTTAGGATTCTTTGCAGTGTGTTTGGATGGGGGAGTGATTATTTCCTAGCTGGATCTCTTTGGGTTTTCCCCAAGCATCTTTCTGATCTTTCTGTATCAAGGGGACAGTGTTATTTTGCTTTCCATCTTGTTAAATTCTTGTTCCCTGCCTCTGCTAGTGTTTAGTGAATCACACATGATCTTTCTCCCTCTTTCCAGGCAAATCTTTGGATGCCACTGTAGGATGGAGCCTGAGACTTCAACTCCCAGGGGTCCAAAACCACCTTTTCCTGTATCTACTTCTTGCTGTAGCTGATCCCACAAACGTGGTGCTCAGCTTTTCCAGAGCTCAAGTAGATTCCTCTCACACATCCACCACCAGTCTGTGTCTGTGTGCTGTGAGGGTGAGGGCCAAGCAGCACTAGAAAGAAGGCACAGGGTTTCTCCCTCCCTGGTTCATTTTTGGGATGAGCATGTGTCAATCTGGAACCATTTATCACAGGAAATGGCATGTTTTCAAATGCCTTTTTTCTCCTTGTAATTCAGGAATTAAAAAAAAAAAAAAGGGAAAAAAGCATTTTACACCATTTTTTTTCTCATTTTTTTAACTCCAGGTCACCCCAAGCAGGTCTTCTGGCAAACAATAGCTGCAGAAAAGGTGTGAACTTGCCCCCCCCTCCTTTTTTCTTCACCTCAACAAGGTGTTAACTTCAAGGCCTAGTTGGGACCATTTAAACTGCACCATTATTAAGCACAGCAGTCCCACAAAAGTCAGAGGGAGGAAGGAACACTTTAACCCCTTCAGAGCCTCACACACAACAGGCAACACCTCAATTCCAGTTCATCCCTTCTCATTGTCCCTCAGTACTCCAGCTCACACGGTAAACTATACATATGTGCCTCCTGGTATTTAGGTAACAGGTCTTTGGCACCTCGAATACCACGGATTAATTTGCAGATAGATGTGTTCACTGAATTTATGGCACTGCACCCAAGTCCTTTGCTGGGAGAAACACCCCATAAATAACATAGTAAGCAGCAACCATTAAAGTACAACTCGTGCAAATGAAGGAGAGCGTTTCCCAAGCAGAGATGTTATATTGCTTAAGAGCAAAATAGGAGTTTCTTTGCAATTCTTCAGCTCGGGCTCGGTCATTACCTGATCCCTCAATTAGGCTTTTCTGCTGGATGAATCTGATTTCCTGCAGGCACACGAATATTGCTGGGTGACACTATACATCAAAACACAGGTGGCTTCTCACTGCCAGAGTTACCTCATGTAAAATTAGGGAACATCAATAGGTAGAAAAACACAACAACTAACTCCTTCTAGCTGGACTGTTGGGAGCAGAAATGAAGCTGCGGAAGGATCGGTCATCACTGTCTCGTTTATAGATGTTGCCTCACTTATACAGGACTCATAAACCTTCCTAACGAGAACCACAGGAGGGGGACAAATGGTCATATTACAGAAACAGGTCCTCGGCTGGCAGTTGTGACCTGCCACCCGTGGCTGCCTGTTGGCCTGAAGTGAAGGGGAGCCTCTGAACTCCTCAGCCTTTGCCATCTCATCACAGTGACTCCAGTCTGGAGCTGTCACTGATGATTCAGGTGGAAAGAAACTAGCAGTATATCAAAAGCCCCCTGCTTGTTTAAAGTCTGAGGCCATCTATACTCTATGTTGGAACCAAAATGTAAATAATATTTCCTGGAAATAAGTCTAGGAGCTCTACAACATCACATGGCACAAACACATACACAGGCATGCAGCACTGTCCATTCAGTTTTCCCCAATTTTTCCTGCCTAAATTTCAGCCACTGCTGTTTTTCTCCAGCCAAAAGGCATCAGCAGGAACACTTGAGGCTTTTCTTGGAGAGCAACCTCAGCCCATTTTATACAGCAAGGGGATGAAACCACAGGGTTGAGTGCTGCAGTGCAGGCACAGCAATGGCAAGTGTCAGGACAGGAATCCTGAATAAATTCAGTGAATGGGAAGACAATATACATCATGGCTCACAGGCTACTTTATTCCTTCCTTTTTTTTTTATTTCTTTTCAGAAAAATGTGCCTTAACTATCCAGTATAAATATTTGTTTCCAATGTTGTCATGAATTGTACTTTTCCACTGCATGCTACTAACTCAGAAATACCATCTGATCCTGAAGCAGACACAAAGGAACTATGTTTTGCAGGGACGGGGTGGGGGGGGAAGCCCTTGGCATTGCTCTGTTATTTCACCTTTTAAACTCCTCTTTTTCCCTCCACATCCAAATTTTCCTTTCGAATCTCATTCAACTAATACACATCTCTCCTGAGGACAGAGGATTCCTTGCTGGTTCTTGATTAAGAGTTTTTAAGAAGCCGGGAAGGAAGATATTCTTTGAAACTGGATCTACTGTAGGATGGGAGCCAGCACACAGGACACCGTGTCTTTCAGAGAGGGCCACACACAGTGCCACTCCAGTCATATGACTTCTCTGTCACATCCTGAAGCCATTTCCAGCTCGTGTGCGAGTTTGTACTCCCATTTAGAAAAGGATGGGATATATTGGGAACACACATATGGAAACACTTTCAGGGAATCAGTTTCCATGAAATCCATAATAAGCCAAGTGGCTTCAGATGTGGCAGTGTGCCTTAGATTAGCGAAAAAAAAAAAAAAAAAAAAAAAAAAAAAAAAGAAGGACAAATCTGCCCTTTCCTCCCTTATTTCAGTTTCAAGGGGGGAAAAAAAGAAAATTAAAAACCACTAATGACTTACGGCTACCAAAACCAGGAGTCACAAAAAACACCAACTAACAAGAGCACTCCTCCTCCCCCAAATAAGGACATTGCTATCAGCATTCCCACAGCTCCAAGAAAGCTCTCCTGGCATTTGCCAAACTTGTGTGGGGCCGGCAGGGCCATGGCTCTGCCTGCACCAGCGTGCATGCGTTGGGCAGGTGCCCACTGTCTGGTAACCTGTGAGGGCAATTTTGTCTTCCCCTTACAAATTTTCCTTCTGTTCTTTCCTGCCCTTTCAGAAGCTGCAGCTTGGTGATAAGCTGCCCATTAAGTAAATTTCTCAAGAAATGCTGGATTCTGGAGGGGACATCCCCTGGATGGGGTTGGTTGAACCTGAGGCACACTAAAAGCAGAGTTATGGTGGGATAATGTGTTTGTTTTCAGGCAGTGATGTCAGGCAGGAGATGGATGTCACCTGCCTGATGTGCTTGGAGTCGAAGCCCAAGAGGGCACCTCCAGGTGCCCTCACTGATGGATACCATTGAGGGGCAGCCAGGAATGCACAGCCCTGAGCCCTGCCGATCCTAAATGGCACAGAAAAGGGCCAGAGGCCACGTCAGTACTGGGCAAGAGGGAAGCAGCCAGTTTATCTGAGCTAATGTGGTGCCAGAATAACTTTAGCATGGCCAAGGAAGAGGGAAGAAACATAGAGCAAGTGGCAGGAGTTCAAATGGGAACTGAAGAGATGCTACGTGCATCTCTGTGACAGCTACCCGCCTTTTTATCACGGGAAAATAACCAGGAATTTGGCTGCTAATTGGGGCCGTATCCTACAAACCCTACTTTTCCTGACAAACAAATGACTCCACAAATAGTCCCTCTGTTTCCAATAGGGTTATTTGCGGTAGGAGGGACCACCCAACATGAGAGAATCAAGCCCTCCGCTCCCTCACACTGTTGCTCGCTTCAACCTTCCACAGTCAAATCCGAACACAAAAATATACCCACGAACTGCAAAGGATTTTCCTTGCTGCTGCTGGAAAAGCCCTGGACTAGAACGGCTGTGGAAAGGTCTCGTGTGCTATTAATACGATGCTCTCCCTGGCTTCCGCCGCCAAAATGGGGATTTGCCATTTGTTTCTCAGGCTGGTTCTTTCCACTCAAGCCCTGGCACAGTAACTAACTGAAAACTTCTGCATCAAGGAGAAGGTCTCTTTTAAAGTTTGGCTTGGCTTTGCTTTCAAAGAGTTGTCTGTATATTTTAGAATATGTAGAACTTGCCTTTGATTTAAACCTCACTCTTAACAATAGACAAGAGACGATTTCTCTACTGAGCAATTTAAACAAAAACAAACATATTTTGGTTACTCGGCCTTGTTCTCATAACGCTCTGTTTTTTTTTTTTTTTTCCAGAGAAAAATCAAACCCTACAAATCGTTACACTTCTGGCCAAAAAAACTGAAATTAACAAATGTAGATAGTCCCATTTTTTCCCCCCCAAAAAATATCTTACATAGAGAAAGAAGAGCACCTCCCCAGCCCTCAGACATCCATAAAACACAGACGTCCCTCATGTATACAATTAAACCCACATTTCTCCCCTCCAAAATAACTTCTTTCAAAGGACATTTTCAGCCTCAGTCCCTGTCCACATCCAGGGCCATGATGTTGATTTTTAATTCTCCCAAGGCTGAAGTCCTGTGTCTCCAAAGGGTAAACAGCCGCACCTCATCCTGCAGAGGCAGCTGAAAGTGGCTGCTTGTGTTTGGAGCCAGGACTGCGCAGGATCCCACAGAAGCAGCTGCTCCAAAGGAATGAGGGCGCTTTGGCCACTGAGCTTCTGGCTACTGGAGAAAGAAGAGGGGAGATACCAGAGAGACATTTCCATCTTAGGTTAAGGATTTTAGCAGCAGGCGCAATAACGCTGTTGGAGTGAAAATAGTGGAAAATAACTCACCCAGAGACAGAGTTTTTTTCCCTTACAGTGAGAACACATTTCCCCCAAGTAACACAAACAGTGGTAACATTGGGCCCTGTGATAAAATTGTCAAACACGTCAGCGTGACTCAAGACCCACCGTCCAAAGGAATTTTGGGAGGCCCAGGGTGCGAAGGAGCCCTGCAGGGAGATGTGTGGGTGAACATGGAGCCAAACCACTGCTCCCAGCTCATGTGGGACCAGCTTGGGGATGTCATGACCCTCAGTATCACAGGAGTGAAGCTGTGGCTTTGGACAAGACACAGAGCAGGACTCCCTACCATCACCACAAGCTTCATAAAGACGGGAAAATTTCACATGGAACCACTGGGCAGTTTTGACTGGAGCTGCTACTCTCACAGCTAAGAGTCAAAAATATTGAGCAGTGCAAAGACCTACAGAGATTTCAGAACATTGATTTAGGCACTCAGTGCCTGTTTAGATACCAAACTGCCATGAAATTCAGCAGGACACAGACAGCTAAACACAGTTGTAGAACAGAGCTAGAGGTACTGTATCCCTTCTTATATAGACTTTAAAAATATGATTTTCAACTTCATTTAATAAAAGCCATGCAAATCCCTCTGTATATTTATTCATTCCTTTCAGACCTGACTTTCTACTAAGTTAAGGCAACATACTGTAAGCAAAGTTTCAATGCATTAGAAGTTTGTCCACACAGCACCTCCATTCATCAGCCAAGCTGAAGCTTATACCAGCCTAACTTTGAACACCTCTAAATAAATGCTTCTTCTCTATAGTGTAATCTGAATATGGGTTTTATCCTCCCAGGAAGCTTGTGATGAGAAAGAGAAACAGACTTTGGTCTCTAATAGCTCACATCATAAACTTGCTTTAGGCTGTTTGATGTACAGCACCTTAGGCTATACCACTAGCAGCTCTTTAGATCATCAGTAGTGATTTATCTGAAACATGGTATCTTGGATTTTAAGTTCAGACCATCAGTAGTGATTAGAAATAGAAAGCCCACTTATCCATTAAAGCTGTTACAAGGGCAAATGTGAAGCATTCCTTTCTGGCTCTTGCTACTGATTTGTTTTGTGAATTAGGGCATATAATTTGATTTTCCTGGGTAAATTTTGCTTGCTACAGGATGGGTGTTTTAATACTTTGTATTAGCCAAGTGATAAAGGTCAGTTCTACAGTTTGAAAAATACTGTGAATTCTTTGTTGGAAAATGTTGTAAAGTTACAAAGATTAAAGGCAAAGCCCAACAGACATTTTTTATAAGCTCTTCAACAGGGGAAGACACAGAAAAAGTGGAAGTCAGATAGAGCAAAGAGAACTTGACTTAAAATAAACTTTCATACACGATCCTGATTTCTGAAATAAAAAAGATGTGTACAAAGTCAGCCTTAATTATCATCTTCAGTTGTACTCATCTGCTTGAGAAAGCAGCAGCTAAAGTTGCTTTAAACCAAACTTCCAGCGCATCTGCAGTGCAGACCAGTGAGAGCAGGAGCTGGCCCGGCTGAGCACCAGGCGCCAGGCTCCAGCTCCACTGCAGCTGGAATGGCTTCCTCCATGGGCAAGAAGCCTGTCCTCAAAACAGCTCCAAACCAGTCTGGCCCACCTACATGGGCCAGGCCAAACGAGGAACTGGTTGGGTTTGGACTACCCTTAAACCCAGCTTCCTATCTAATTTTGGAATCTAATGCGATGGCTCCCAATTTGGCTCCAGTGGTGCTTAGATCCTCCCCTGTGCTTCTTTTCACCCATAAAAAAGAAAACAACATGGGTTGGCTTTTAGCAGGAATCAAAATGAAAACAAAAACAAACAAAAAATCCCTTTAGAGGCAGATATTTGAGAGAGGAAGAGGGAAGAAAGCGGGAAGAGAGGTGCCTTTTTCCCATTGCCAGGATTTCTCTGTGGCTCCTCTAGCCATGCCAGCATCCACATCACAGTTCCCAGGGACTTCCTCCTGAGCAGCTTCTGTGAGATGCCTCTTCCAATGGGCCATTTCATCTTGGGCTCATGTTGCAGAGATTTTGGGTCAGCAGCCCTCCTGGTGTTTTTGAGGCACTTGCTTCCCTTCCTATTTGGTAAGCCAGGCACCTTTGCAGGTCTCTTTTTCAGTCTTCAGCCTCTAGTCCAGATCCCAGCCCTTGCAATATGGATCCTCGAGGGTATCTAAATGTTTATGCTCTTTCTCACCAAGGTCTCTATACCTTCCCTCTGTCAAGGCTGACAAATCCTATGCAGCTCTAGTCTTTTAACTGCACCCAAATTATCTATTTCAATTTAAATGAAGTTTTTTTGGCTGAGATTCCTTCTTTGGGACATAGTTTTATTTTTGTTTTCAGTGGCAAGAACACACATAACTAGTTGGCTCCATTTAACAGGAATGATCTGCAGATGTTTGATCCTATTTCTGCACAGAGGTTTACAGATCATATGATCTCACAAGGTCCCTGTCAGTCCTATATGACGATGACACTACACACCTATAGGAAATAGAATTGATGCAGCAGATACTCTGGGACTATTCACACCTACCTAAGGGTAAACAGATTCACAGAGCTCTATTAATAGCTATTAAATACAGTCATGCAGATAGAAATTTCCAGCTTTGGCAACTGCTACGGCTTGGGAATATATGTATATATATATGCTGATCTTGCACTCCATGCTGAGGAGGTGACGGGTCCTGAACGAACCCTTGGTCTAACCCGGCATTAGACTTCTGCCCCACTCAGGTTTTTCGGTGATGATGCCGACAGACACTGCTTGCTTCTTATTACAAGCTGTAACGAGCAGCTTAGTCCTTTGTTTCCTGCTAGCCCTAAAGCCTGGGAGGAGTACCCTCCTTCAAACATCATCCTTGCACTCTCTTCAGATCCACACTCTTCACCACTCAGCTCTAGTGAGGTTACAGCCACTGTTATCACCTCTCTGGCTCTCTTTGCGTTACAATCCCCTCCTGTATTTCACTGGACATCTTGTAAACAGCTGTACTGTATTCAAGGGTGCAAATTCACAGGGTGATGCCTCTTTTGTTCCTCCTCCTCTTTAATTGTACAGTCCTTAGCACAAGGGGATCAGACCTCCAGACACTACCACAATACAAACACCATTAGCAGCCCTGTGGCCAGCGGTGATTCCAGCAAAGGTCCATTAGCTATTCACAAATACAACTATTACTTTGATCACCGAACTGCACTGCCTGCAGGAGCCAAACCTGGGTGCTCCAGTTAAAGCCAAAACCTCAACTGATGCCTTGACAAGGGGACTGATCTTCAGTTTGCGGAAATTTTTCAATCCCACATTCAGCTTTCAACACAACACAAAACACCATTTCAGTGCAAAATTAAATACAGCAAGCTGTGTTTTTACAGACATCTATCCAATGAAAATGATGTGCCTCACAGATTTGGTCTTCTACCTGTGCTGCAAACCGGTTTTGCAAGCAGGCCCATTGTGCAGCCTAATTATATAAACTAAACCGATGTGGACATACCTTTAGCTGCTGGATTTATAATATTCTGCCAGTTCTAGACAGTGCTTGTTTAATAGGAAAGGGCACTAAAAAGCAGTGATGCCTATGGATTAGACAGTGATAACCCAGTTAAACATTAAAAATAATGAGTGAAAACCACACATATGGCATTGCTAGAGCTTGTATAGGGACATTTCATCTCAGCTACATGAAAGAGGCTTTGATCTCACAAGGTCTAATTTGTGCATACCACCTTCCACTGCTCACTGCCAGAGAGATGCTAAGTGATGTTAAGAGGCCGTGAGATGTCCTACCCCTCCATTTTGCTTTCAGAATTGATCCTTGTTTTAAATCCTCTGGACTGTTTTCTCTGCTGGTGCTCCCCTTCTCTCAGCACAGTTGCTTCTCTTTCTCACACAAGCCCAAGGAGGCTTCCTCCAGCTGCCTATCTCAGCACTTCTAAATTACAAAATAATGTATTACAGCAAACACTCGTGGCTACCACAGGATGAAATGTCAAATGTCAAAAGACAGCTTTGGGAACAACAACTGGGAAATTTGGAGGTGACATGGCCCAGTCAGGGCTGAATATGCTTAACACTGACTCTTCTCCTCCTCCAAAGCCACCTTTAAACCACCACAAAATCCCTTGCATTAAGCGTTTGATACATCTTTTGCCAGAACTAAACTTCTTCACACAATGAGAGTGTTGCCTGCTCCAAGTAATCCCAAGGGTTTAACACAGTTTCAACTCTCTTTTTGCAAATTTGCCTGTGGAATAATTAGGATTGTGGAGAGCAAAGAGGCTGCACTGGCTGGGTGTCTGCTCCCCCATGGGGCCACAGCCCCAGCTCTGAGCTTTGCTTTTGACAGTGCAAATGCTAACTAAAGTGGAAGAAAAAGCTCCCGTGACTAGTTGTGTTTCTTAAAATGAAAGATTAAATGGTGTATGAAAACTAGGGGAGGAAGCATATCCTGTTGTCCTATGCTTGTATCTTGATCTAGGGTAGTGGGTAAGGAATTAAACTCATTTTCTTAGAAAATAAGGGAGAGACTTTACAGTTGGGCAAATACAAAGGCAAAAAGATTCCCAAAGGCATTACAGAAGCCCATGAAGTCAGTGAAAAATGTTTTTTCAGTGCGCTTTTTCAGGTGGGTTAAAAAAGTGGAGTGTCACTAGTAATTCAACCAAAAATAACACCTTTTCAGCAGATACAGTAGGAGTTGGGCGGGGTGGGGAACTTCCACTATTTCATAGATTATAGTGAAACAGCAGACCAAAATGACCAAAATATTTTTGCATGATGCCCCTCCAGCGTCCTTGAAAGTCAAACCAGTTCTAAATCCCACATCAGCCAGATCTCTGTGGCTTCTGCCATCTCCCTGACACCCACCCACAGCTACCTCCTGTCTTCCCACCTCCTTCTTGTATCTGTCACTGCCACAGGCACCCACATGAACCTCAGAAATAAAAACTAGTGCTTCAGTTTGGCAGACAAAGTTATAGCAAAGCTATAGCAAATTCAAATCAGTGGAAACCAAAGTTAGACAAATTCAGGCTAGTAAAATAAGACCCACGTTTCAAAGCGAGCTCAATTAGTGTCTGTAACTAAAGCTTGTGGTGGATTTTGCCGCCCTGGAAATTTTTAAATGAACACCAACTGGGTTTTTGGGTTTGCCTTTTTTCTCAAAGGTTATCCTCAAATTCAAATGAGAGATAACCTGGGGAAATCTTACTCCTGGTTTAAAGCAGATTTTCACATGGGTTTCACTGTATTAATAACTATTAATTAGTATGAATCTACAGATCCATGGAGAGCTCCCTATGTCAAATTATTCTTCTCTGAACTTTACTGATGAAGCTCCACCATTGCTAAAAATCTTTGCACTCCATAAAAACTCCTTGGACCACAGAACCACCACCAAGCACCACACGGGTATCGGGTTGGTTTCCCTCCAAGGGGACACTCCACCACCCACACACCACTCCCATGGACATGGGAAAACTGTCTCAAGCTCAAGAAGGCATCTCTTTCTTTGATCCTTTCTCTTACTCCCTTTTGAGTCAGTCTGAAAGCAAATATTAAGAGATTTCCAGATTAGTGTCCCCAAATACCCTCCCTTTATGCATATGAAATAGTTCCTTCTCCCTTAATAACATCCTTCATGAGCAATGTGAAGATGTGTTCCCTCATTTTATCTCACCCATCTTCCTCTCCTTCACTGCCTAGTTGTTGTTTGCTTTTGTACAACCATAGAAAACCTGAAGCACTTGCATGGCACTTGCATTCTCTTTTGGTCACCAGCATTAGCCCACTATCACCAGTATCAATGCTCTTTGAAATCTGACAGACACGCTGGCAGGACACCAGGTTCTTTTCCTGCTAAAACATCCATCAAGAGGGGAGGAGATCTGGTCATGTGTAAAATGGGACCAACAACTATTGCTAAACCACTTCAAAAAGGTGTTATGAAGCTCTGCTGGACTCTAACAGTCCCTTGCTGATCACATTCAATGTGGTTAAATTCTGCATGGCCCAAAATGAAAGGAAATTTCACCAAAAATCAAGGTAGCTCAGCTATTTCAACATGTAGCAGTTTTTACCTCTTGAATTGTATTTTTAGTGTAAAATTTGCATAACTGGGCTTTTTAAACCATCCAGCTCATGAAGGGTAAATTATACTCCTCTACCTATCTTCTACCAAACACAGTCACAGTCTAAGAACCAAATTCTCCTGCATTTTATGGAACCATTTCATAAATTCATATTGTGCAATTAATCAACCCAAATTCAGTGCAACAAAGCTGCAAGAACACAGAGACTTAAGGGCAAAATAATTGAATCACAGAATGGTCCGAGTTGGAAAGGACCTTTTAAAGGTCATCTAGTCCAACCCTCCTGACATGGGCAGCAATATCTTCTGTTAGATAAGGTTGCTCAGGGTCCCACTCAACTTGACCTTAAATGTTTGCAGGGATGGGGCATCCACCACCTCTCTGAACAACCTATGCCAGTGTCTCACCACTCTCACAATAATGAATTTCTTCATGTTCAATCAAAAGTAACTCAGTTTAAAGCCATTTCCTTTTTGCCCTGTCACTTCATGTTCTTGCCAAAAGTCCCTCCTCGGCTTTCTTGCAGTCCCTTTAAGGGAGGGGAATAAAATAAGTGAACCTGACCACTCTATATATACCAAAAACCTTCACACAAGAAGATTGAATCCCTCTCTGTATCAGGACATGTGGTCCTTCATCAAGCCACCATTGCTGGCTCCATTGTAGGTAGAAAATTAACAGCAATTCCACAAAGGGAATGAAGAAATCATCAAACGCCTTTGCACGAGGATGAAACAAAGAGCTCCATCCCACAGCCTTCCTGTTAGGAGCTTATTGACTTTATTGGGAACACACATTTAGGTAATGGCTTGGGATCTGGCCCTTTGGAAGTCTGGAATTGAGGGCCCAGTTGCCCCATTAACAATTAGCATTCTGTTTACAAAACCCAGCAGAGTCAGTAAGAATAATCATTACAAAACATGCTCAGACTGTGATTCCGGTTTAAGTTAATATAATTTTAATGAGTTCTTCAGAAAAAAGCCTGGCACTTATGGAAAATTTCCTTAATTAATATCAGACCCTAAATTAGTAATAAAAAAAAGCCCTGAATATCATTTGGTCTCAAGCTGGAACTAAAGTATGTTTTGGCATCATTACTAACTGTTAGCAGCAAGTTCTGGAAACAGATGCAAATCTTGATATGTGTCCTAAATATAAAACACATTGCAAAAAAAGCTCAGATAAAAATATATCTATACATCCACATATATTTGAGTGTGCTATTTCCTGCCTGTATCAGCAACAAATTTATTCCATTTCAAAACATTCCACTTGTTTCTTTTCAATATTTTTTAAAACCCCTTATTTCAGGAATAAAACTCCTTCCCTCTGCCTTCATTTTTCCTGTTTATTTCCTCTCCCAGCAGCCGTTTTAAGTAAATGAATAGGGCTTAAAGACGTGCATTATAACATTCAAACATCTGAAAATCAGCTCACTTGTTTTACCACCTAAATATGGGCATAGGCGCCTAATTTGAGGCCACCCACACCAGAAAAATTTGAGGTAGGGATCATGCAACATATCTTCTGGACAATTACTCCAATGAAAAGACTCAACCCAGTGGAGAGGCTTCTACTGAAAGCCCACAGATGAATGCCAAGGTGCTGAAATTCCCAGGTGGCACCAAGTGGGCAGGAGACTAAAAATGGAAAACCTGCGGTAAACAAAATAAACAGAACCATTGAAAAATAATGAAAAAAAAACCAAGGAAGGGAAGTTACAAGTTTAGGGAAGACAGCAAAATGAGCGGGTTGTTTCTGAAGACCTGAGCTCTCCCAGGTTCTTTACTTTGCCTTGATTCGGTGTCACCTCACAGGGAAAGCACCACACATTAGTGAGGAGAAAAGAAGACAGAGACAACCCTCAGTCTTTTGGCTTCCATTTAATTAAAAAAGACAGAGTGAAAATTGTTATAGTCACCAAGAAAAACATCACAGCACAGCGAGTGCACCAGAAACCAAGTTGGCTCCTTGGGTTTGCCAAGGGCCTGAGACAATATTGCTGAAGCGTGAACTGCTCATTCATTTCAGGGGCTGCTAACACCAAGGCTGTGCTGGCAATAGCCACAGTATTAACTGGTTTTTTGCTTCCCAGAGCACATAAAGAAGAAAAGAGTTGTATTCTGAAGACAGCATTAATGCCTTCTCTTATTAAGGGTCCATCGTGAAATGTGCTTATTGCCTACATTTAACTAAATTATCAAGAATTAAGAGATGCAAAAATAGCTACTTCCATAGCCACAGTTTTTACTTAGTCACTGTAAAGATTTCTGAGCTCCTTAGAAGAAGAAAAAACAACATTTCTTTCCTAAAGTTAATACATTTCAAAGATCAAATTCCCCTTAAAACAGAAAATCCTTGTTATAAAGATCATGTGAGTACATGACATTAGCAAAATCCAAGGTAATTTGCATTCAGGGTTAGAAACCCAAGATGACAGCCAGTACAGGACCTCAAATAAAACAGTCCATCACCATCAGTCCCTTTCTCATTAACATACAAACAGTAAATCCAGAGATTCAGCTGGAGCTGCTTCAATATGTGGGGTTTTATTATAAGATTTTTAGACTTACAAGAATGAAAATTAAATTGTGTAAAGTAACAGTATTGTCACTGATTAGGGCATGGGTAGCATTGCATTTATACTTGCCAGCCCTCAGTGAGCTGAGAGATCAGGAATGTTTCTTAAATTCTATTTCTGATGAGGGTCCAGGATGGCCCAAAACATTGTGGTGATATCTCCAGAGTGAGATGAAATAACAGGAAGGTTTGGCTATACTTGAACTAGCAAACAGCCCAGGATTGGGGCACATTCCCTGGCTCTTAATCCAGTCAGGATGGTCTGGCCAGAAATTTAATATTAAATCCTGAATCCATAAAAGGGTGGCTGACTTTGAGGTGCCCTTAGGAACAGGTTCGGGACTCTGCTCATTTCCAAGCCACAGCTGGGACCTGTTTGTGACCATGTTGGCCAATCCAGCTCAAAACCAACCTCACTGACAATTTAACAGTACCAATATTTTACAGTCCAGCCCTACCACTGAATAATTTATTGGTAAAGGTACCACTTTCTGGCCATTTTAGTTCAGAGGGATAGGTTTACAGACGTCCTTTTGTTTAGAGGCTGAGCCCAGTGTCCCCCTCACCTATCTGAGTATGTCCTTCATCTACCTCAGGGTGTCCCTACTCCACAACACAGTAAATATGAAGACAGCAAAGTCCACCCTGCATGCTGCAGGGACTCCAACACGTGGAACATCAGATTCTGGGCGTGGTGGCACATCACCAACTGACAAATATCTAGAAAGAGTGCGAGCCCAGAGCTGGAAAAGGTCGGCTTGCTGATTTGTCCTTCTATTTAGAATCAGTTTTAATATTCTCCTTTGTCATACGGCATTTGTTAAACATGGGACAGGCTCTTCCATGGCCAGCACTGAATGTGTTTGTGGTACACTTGCAGGGCAGGTACTCCAGTATCCTAAGATCTTGACCCTGCAAGAGTCTCTCAAAGGTGAATGAAAAAGCAAGAGACTACTGTTTAGGCAGGAGGGTGAGGAGGTGCAGGAAGAGCATAGGGAAAGATGGAGACTCACCACCTTTTCATTCTCAGGATTCTCAACAAAATTAAAATCAAGCTCAAACTGTGCAACAGCAGAGCAGGTTGAGGTCAGGGAGAAGTAGGGTTAAACCAGGACTAGAGTGTAACAAGGCTGTGATATGGATATGTTTATGGGACAGTTAAATTATCTCTTAAATCACCTCACCAAAGGCAGACTATCAGATCAGACATGCCTGTACCTGAACTACTCACTGAGACTCACTCCATTCTCTTCCCAGGTACTGACAGAGACCAAAACATCTCACCTGCAGACTGGTTGAGTCCTTCAAATGCCAGTTTGTCCCCACTGACTCAAAAGGGAGCTACGGGTGCATGTTTCAGAAATGGATGTCTGTCCTGGGGACATCTACACTCCTCCCTCCTTCACCTCCCTGAGAGCAGCACTCTTGTGACTGCAGGAACAACCCAACCTGCACTCCCTGCTCTGAACCTTGTGCAGAGGACTTGCTGGATCAGCCCCAAAGTGTTATGTAAAACTGTGATGTGTATATTTATATGAATCATATACATTAATTACATAATAGACACCCATGCTCCCCATCCCACATGCACTTTGGTTATGCATAGGACACAAAGACTGAGTGCATTCACTATGAATCATGCAATAAGGCTACGTCCCTCAGGCAAACTCTCTCTAAAATGACCATTTTCATATATTCCCATGGTTTCCACTACAATATTATTTAATTAAGAATATTAATCTGCTAGGCCACCAACTTTCACTGTCTTCTGGGGAAGGCTGAGCAGACAGACATTTTAATAAAATATGGGGAATCCTGCTCTTTTTATGACTGAGTTGGTGCAATAAGGTAAGGCAATTTCATGGCCTCATGAGCTTGTTTTTTCATTTGTTCTTGATATGAACATGAGACTTATGGACCAAAGAGGTCATTGGTTCAAAAGTTGCATGAGTGATGTCAGATAATCTTTTTTTTGCTTTGCTTTTCAGCTAGTGCTGTTGAATACTGCCCTAATACATGGAACACATCATTAATTAGTTGTAAGACAGTGCAAACAGGGCACTGATCCCCAGTTGGAAAATAAAGGATGAATATTTTCAGTTTGACAGCCATGGGCACACATTTGCACGTGCCTGCAGCATACATACAAACATGTCCGTTGTACAAAGAAATCAGTCTAGACACTGACACTACCAGTTAAGCCACATTACAGCAGCCTGCCCAAATAACTCCTCAGGATTGCAGCCTGCTGCCCTTTTCCCCTCTCTCACGGGACGTGGAACTGCATGCACTGCTATGTCAGTCCCCTGTCACCTCCTGTCTTGCAGCACTAAGCCTCTTCTGATGCTCAGCCTAATCTGGGATTCAAGCACAGGTGACCTTATCACCAAGAATCATGGAATCATGGTTGTGAAAGACCATCCGGTCCAGCTGTTAACCCAGCACCACCATGTTCACCACTAAACCTAAGTGCCATATCCACATGGCTTTTGAACACTTCCAGGGACGGTGACTCCACCAGTGCCCTGGTCAACCTGTCCCAATGCCTGACAAACATTTCTGTGAGGAAATTTTTCCTAATATACAATCTGAACCTGCCCTGGTGCAACTTGAGGCTGTTTCCTCTTGTTCTGGCACTTTTTATCTGGGAGAAGAGACTGATCCCCACCTGGCTACAACCTTCTTTCAGGTAGTTGTACAGAGTGACAAGGATGCCCTGAGCCTCCTTTTCTCCAGGCTGAGCCCACTCAGCTCCCTCACCTGCTCCTCATCAGACTTGTGCTCCAGACCCTTCCCCAGATGCATTGCCCTTCTCTGGACATGCTCCAACACCTCAATGTCTTTCTTGTCACGAGGGGCCCAAAACTGAACACAGGATTTGAGGTGTGGCCTCACCAGTGCCCAGTACAGAGGGATGATCACTGTCCTGGTCCTGATGGCCACATTATGTTTAATACAAGCCAGGATGTCACTGGCCTTCTTGGCCACCTGAGCACATGGTGGCTCATGTACCCATCTCAGGATGGGGAAAAACACTATTGTTTCGGTCATGGGATGGGTGTGTTCCTGGTCAAGAGAGAACCACCAAAAGTAGCTCTTCAGGGCTGCCACTGACAATAAAACCAGGAGCTAGTCTTCTGGGGGACATTATTGCTTTATTAGATGGAATATTTTCAACATCTGGGTGAACACAACTTCAGCAGTTCTCCAGGCAGAGCCACGGAGGCCTGTGGTAAGGCTGGGTGATGTGAAATTGTGGTAGATGGGAAGTTCTGTCCCTGTAGGTGTGACAGCCAAGGCCTAAGAGGGAAGTTTTACCAATTTTTCCTCCTGCATGATGTCAAGCAACAGGCAGTAAATATGGCATTCATTAAAATGACCTTGTATACTTTTAACAGCCTTGATAATCAGATTTCTGCCACTGTATCAGAAAGCAACGCTGGTTTTTATTCAAGGCCTTGCAAAACTCTAATTTCTCCCTCATGCATTAGAGATGTCTGAAGTTTTCTAAGGATTTTAGTGTTTCTTAGCACTCATCTTCTAACCCCTTAAAAACTGTTCTCTTCCTAAAGATGAGTATTTCTTCATGTTTCTTTGAGTGTGAGGGATGAACTGGTACTGGATGAGACAGCTTTAGATTTACATTTCTCTCTCTACTTAGGCATAGGAGGGGTTGGATTCTGCCCTCCCTGTGGCACTGGCAAAGAAACCCTTGAGAGTAACCACCAGGTTTACAGCTGGGGCTGCAACGTGCCTCCTTGCATCCCAAGCATCCAAGCTGATTCTCCAGCCCAGAATGCTCTCTAGTTCTGAATAGAGAATGTCTATCCTGAATTTTTATTTCCATCGGCAAACACTGTAGACAACCTCTGGCACTTCTGAAAGATCAAAGTCTCCTTTCTCAATCTTGAATCTAACTGGAAGCAAGATCCCCACACTGGGAAAAGGTAAGGGCACTGCAGAGGCATCAGTGGAGCCCCAGAAAGATAAAGGGCAAGAAGCACGAAGGCAACTGACTGTAGAGCATGGCAGAAAAGTTCAGTTTGCGGCCACACAATGTGCACAGCCAGGTCTTTTAGTCATTCTGCCTGTGCCCACATGCCAGGCACTCACGTCTGAATACACACAGACAAGCAAGGGCTGCAGGGCAAGCATGCGGCGCACAGCTGCCAGGTCCCAGCCGAGCCTCTCCTGCAGGTATTGCTGCGGGCACAATTGCAAAAATAACCCATTCGACAACACACACCATCAGGAGGCTCTGACTCAAAGGGAACCTGTTTCAGGCCAAACAAAGCATTTCCTCAGCATCAAGCCGATCGAGTTTTTTGACCCAAGTCAGCGCGTTGCACAGAGAGCCCGCAGGAACCAGCTCCACCACCCTCCAGCCCTTGGCCCACATGGAGATCTTTGGCTTCTCTGAGAAGGCAGAGTGCACTAGGGCTGCAGAGGATTTTGCAGCTGTTTGTTTGAGAAACAAAGCTTCCCTCCTCCAAGATGAAAGAAGTCAAGGAGTCTACGCTAATCAAATCCTACACGCCTGCTGGCTGCAGTTCAGCTTGTCAGGGATGCAGCTCACTGGAGTGATCAACATTTCCAGTGCTATGAGCTTGGTGGAAGGGGAAAACACGACAGCAAGAAATTCACCTGGCTTGTAGTCAAACAGGTGTATGGCAGCAGAATCCAAAATTACAATAATATCTTGCAAACATGCAAAAATAGATGTAATAAGACTGATACTTTGGTTTTCATTAATGAATCATAAAGAGTTCCTTTACATTACACATGCTTTTTTGGCATACACTGCTAATATTTCCACACTTGCGAGGTTGGATTTTTAATACTGAGCCTCCCTCCCCTAAGGTTCCCCATTTTTGGCAAGATATACAAGGTGACTGTGTGCCATGACAGGCTCTCTCCTACTTTGGGGCAATCAGATTATTTTACACAGATGGTTTTATCACTGAGACCATTAGAGATGAATTGCACAGTATGTAAATGTGCATTTGTTTGATTAAAAAAAAAGGTCTCGGTTCCTCACTGCTGTCTTGTCTATGTTCTTAAATGTATTTCCTCTCTCCTGCATCATTCCAAAGTACAATTTGTCCAATCTTTACCTTGAAGCGACTCAGCTTGTTTCTGATAGATATCTGAAGTACACATTAACTAAGGAAACAGGCTTTCTTGAGCTACTGGATTGAAATGTAGGAGAATGAACCTCAGTCTTAACTACTGAAGAAATAAAGGCATCTGTCAGGATGTCTAACATCACACACCCCGCAAAGGTAAAGTGCCAAAAAAAAAAAAAGAAAATATCACAATTACTTTAAAACATAGAATCATAGAATGGTTTGGGTTGGAAGGGACTTTAAAGATCATCTTGTTCCAATCCCCTGTCATGGGCAGAGACACCTTCCACTAGACCAGGTTGCTTCAAACCCCATCCAACCTGGCCTTGAACACTTCCAGGGATGGGGCAGCCACCGCTTCTCTGGGCAACCTGTGCCAGGGCCTAATTACATATTACATGCAAATGAACATCCTCTTGTAGGGGAAATTAAAAAAAGAGAGAAGTGTTCATAGAGTCAGGTTCACAACATAAAACCACAACATTCTGAAATGGACCTAGAGTCATTCTAGTGATACGTGCTCAGAGCAATACAGCAGCTCTTCCATGTCAAAAAAAAGGGGACTTTTGACCCCTACCTGCTATGCAGTAACCCTGATATCACTGCTGAACTTTGCTTTCCTTGTAAGGTTGTCTGAGGCCACAGAGGCAGCCACTGCCAGTCCCGTTTCCCTCTGCATAATTGTTTTAGGCAAAACACAGTCTTTACCTGAGAGGCGTCTGGGCACATCGGTAATGGCTGGAAGTCCTGTGCCTCGAGTGGAGGACAGGGGAGTTGTGGAGTGAATGGATGGTGAAGTCATCTGGCTCAAGTAGGATGGGTAAGACTGGTCATAGGACCATGGCGGGGACGACTGCGCCTGCCTGGGGTCTAGGGAAGAAAACAAACAAACAAAGAAATTTTTTTTTAAATTAAGAAAAATTTTAAGGTATAAACAGCCTAATTGAAAGAAGTGGGATTACTGAACATATACACAGTACTACAAGAAATGAGAATATAACGAAACACAAGTTGCTCCTCTATGACTCAGCCTCAGTCTGTGCTTTTCCGACCCCAAAACAATTTCTGGGGGAAATGAATGGCAGACAGCAGAGTTTTAAAAGATCTGGCAGCTGTGCCATGTCTTATTTCAGGTCTAACAGCCTGTTATGTGAAGAGTAGCCAGTCATCAAGCATTCAGACAGAGAAGCAGACAGGTAGGATGAGCTCCAGGTCTGAGCTTAGGAAGCGGACTTCATACAACCATAGAACCATTCAGTTTGGAAAAGACATCTAAGATCATTGAATCCAATCATTAACCAGCACTGCCAAGTCCACCACTAAACTCAGTCCCTAAGCACCATGTCTACAAGTTTTTTTAACATTTCCAAAGACAGTGACTCCACCACTTCCCTTGACAGCCAGTTCCAATGCCTGACCATCCTTTCAGAGAAGAAAATTTTCGTAAGATCCAATCTAAATCTCCCCTGTCACAGCCTAAGACTGTTTCCTTCAGCAGTGGGAAGACTCTACAGTCAGCACTCGGCATGCCTGTCAAGCTGTTATCCAGTTCAAACATCACACAGTAGTGTTTTCAGTGCTGAAAATATTAGACAAGGAGGAAAATGTCATTAATCTTATCAGCATCCATTCAAAAATGTCACATTTGGATGCTGTCCCAATTACTTACAGTCCCCTCAATTACCAAATATGAAACCAAATGGTTTGGGATAACTATCAGAAGCTAATGATGCCTGTTGATGTATTTGTGGCAGCCCACCATAGAGGAAATGATTTTAAGGATAAATACAGTTTGATTTTTGTGAAGCACTGACGAATTACACTAAATGAGAGAGGGGGATACCTAGTTTAGATCACTGGTGTTTGGATTTATAAACCACTTGCTCTCAGTTAATATCTGGTGATAAATATATCACTGAATACCTCAAATTATGAATTTTATTTTTTTACATCACTAAAACCAAAGCACTTTCAACCCCAAAGTTTGTTCTAGGCACTGCACAATAAACAGAAAACTATCTCTGAACCAACTCACAGAAATTGTGAGTCCCTTCAAATCCCTTCAAATCCTGCCCAGTATTTTCAGGGAAGCACACCAGCTCCATTCAACTTGGAGAACCTGCTCTATCAGAGCACTGTGTTAAAGCCATGCTTTGCAGACAGCAATGTGACAGCCACATGGCATAAGCAAAGGCCCTTTTTCAGGAAATTCAACTTTTGGTTTTTTTTAACTCCTTTCCCTGCTCTTCCACACAGCAAAACCTTGTAGTTTCAACTATTCCTTGTTTATTATTTCTGTTCTGACATGATTTGTTTGAAGAGATGTCTGGAAAGCAGATACTTCCTCGGAGCAAAATAACTATATAGATATATATAAAATAACAACCTTCCAATTTAATTTTAAGAGGATTTTCCTGGAGTTTGCCATTTATATTAGTGCTCTGTAATAGAAATGGTTAACATAAACTCCTTAGAAATCCGAAGGACACTTGATCATTAAATGTAATGAACTTCTTTGTTTTAACAGTTTCAAGGCCAGGGTTGTATAGATTGGCACAGGTTCAAATCTGACTGACTGCTCATTGTTACATCTGATATCGACATATTTCTCTGCCTCATTCCACTACAATAATTCACCATGCAGTCAATGGTAAATGATCTTCAACTGGGAACAGAAAGCTTAGGCTTGCTGGGAAAACAGTCTTAAAATTAATGATGTGTTAGGAGCACAATCTCAAATCCAAGATCCTTCAAACTCCAAGAGTTTTTCAATCTCTGCTTCTGAATCCAAAACAGAGTCCCTTAAAGCTTTGGGTTTAGGTCAGCTCCAATGCTGGAAGGAAATAATATAGCAGGTAAAGGCTGGGGAAAATAAAATCATAGCAAAGGATGTTTTTACTTAATTTTGGTCTAAGACCAAAATGAAAACCTAAGGAAAGGAGATGCCTTCTGGAGGTTCATGTCACTCCTGGTAGTGTAATCCTTATGGCACAAAAAGCTCTTGAGCATCTCTGGCACTCTCATCACTTTGAACACTCATGCTAGACTTGGTTTTACATTTAACATCCTTAATCCAACAACTGTGAATATCTGTGTGGACACAAGAAAGTGGAATGGCAAAAAGTGGTCTCTCAAAGGCTTATGTGTTATTTCAAAAGAATATCTAATACTGTGCTGTCAGAGGCAGGATAAGAGGCTGGATGGACCATCAGGGGACCACAAAATATATCACATACTTTTATGACATCTACCTTAAATAGATTAGCCTTTGCCAGCAATAGGAAACCAAATTGAACATCAGATGATGCATCAGAGCTCAGTGACTGAGGAGAAGGTCACAGTACCCCAGGCTAGAGGGTTCCTGCAATTCCTCCACACCGAGGCAGGGCTGAGGTCATGGTCGAGGCAGGGGACGGGAATTTTGCCCTGGGGCCAACTGGCTCAAGAGTTATCTTTGGCCCGTTAGGAAACTGGAAAGTGAAGATACAAGTTTCATCAGATCCTAAAGTAAACGCCCTAAAGCCAACCTCTGCTGACTGATGGCAGTCAAGGTTTGCATGGGCATGAGAGACGAGAGTGGTGAAACACCATCACCAAGTCAAAGGTGACCTGTTAGCCCACAGGGCAAATGTCACTGCTCAGTGGCATTTCCCAATCCATAGCAAAAAATGCCACGAGGCAGAGTCTAAAGCTACCCTGTCTAGTGGGATATGCAGCTGGACAGAAGGTGGACACGCACCTGGGTCTCATGTGGCACCTTCTGGTCCCACCAGCAGGTGGTTGTGGCAATGGTGCTGGCGTGACTTTGGCCACTGAGGCACAGTCAGCCTATCTCTTCCAGGCCCACATGCCACCAAACCGCCCAGAGGAAGGAGGGCACGGGGGACACCACAGAGATATGCCAGCTGCCACAACAGCACTTCCATGGCAAATCCACACAGATGCTTCTGAGGGAAACACAACAGCGCCCTTAGGAAGGTCATCTCCTCACTTGGGCACAGAATGGGAGGGTTGGCTATTTATCATATAACACTGAGGAAGAAGCTACGAGTGGATTTGTGAGAGATTTTCCTTGGCCTTCTACACCATAGACCAGCTTCCCCATTTGGTCTGGTTGCTGGGCTCACACGTGTCCACAGGGTCCCTGTGCACCAGGGACTTTGCACCTTTATCCAAAGCACCACAAGCTCTGCAGGCACAGCACATCTTCTTAGTCACAAGAAGCTCAGACCAGATGAGTAACCTTAAAGCTCTGAGGCAAACTGAATGTGAATTCCTCCCTAAAGGAATCTCTCCAAAAAGAGGAAAAGCACTACTATAAATATAAAACTAACTGCTCAGGAGAAAGCCCCTTCTGCCTTCCAGTATGGCAGCCACGGGGAAGGACTGGCAGAGTATACAACAGTGAGGGAGGCAGAGGGCCACTCCGAGCTGGCATTTACACTTGAAAACTTTGGAGTGATTACTGAGAGCAGTCCTCCTTTTGTAAACATTTCTGTTATGCCTGCGTGGGTGTGAAGGGAAGTGCAGCTCTCAGCGTATTCCTTCACAGCAGGGCATATCGTGGGCAGGCTAAGAAAGCCTGGGCACAGTTCAGCTGAAACAAATCAGCAGGGCGAGGTCTAAACTAATGCACAAACAGCTCCATCCTGTTTGCACCTCCAGGTGAACTTTGACAAAGAAGGAAATACTGAGTATTGCGTATTATTTTGTGTCTGGGTTTTGCTGTCACACTTACAGTCATGGGAGACAGACAGGCTTCTTAACTCTTGTAGTCTGTGCCCGACTGCATCAAATGGACTGTGGACATTGATGCTTAATGGACAATAAATGTCTTTAAAAATCAGTCGAAGACTGAATGCACTGTACAAAACTAAAATTAAAAAACAAAAGAATGAAAAAACCCCCTAGTGACCCATTCTCCCACCAATGACATCAGCTCTCCTGCATCATGAATTATCTTCCTTTAGTGAAAATCATCATAGACTCACTGAATTATTTGAGTCGGAAGGGTCTATAAGGATCATCTAGTTCCAATCCCCCTGCCATGCATAGTGACACCTTCCATGTCCTGGGATGTCAATGGAGAGAAGAGAAAAACTGCAAATGTTCCAGAAGTACAAGTTTTTCCACTACTTTGGTACTGGATTATGAAACACACTGATTTACTGTAAAAAAAAAAAATCAATTCCCCATTTTCCAAGCTGAGTTACATGACCAGAGCATGGTCACAGGCTGGCAGCTCCTAGTGCACTCTTTATAATACCCAGATGTCACATGTGTCACACTCTCATTTAAACCCACCCTTCAGCTCTAGCACTGGCTGCTGCTGGGTGTATCAGTGCTACTGCCAATAGTAAAAAAAAAAAAAGCTGTCTGGAGCTATCTTTGGTAAACACTTAGAGCAAATATCCTCATTTCTGATGGTAACAAAGCTAAGACGACTTTCTGCATGAGTAACCCAGCTATTGTTATAACGCCAAACCCCCAGCAAAACAGCAACAACAAAACGCTACCTCCTTCTCTTTGACTATTTCTTAGGCAGCTCTAAAAGCCCAGGGCTTCATCTGAATTACTCAGTTCAATCAATGAAGCCAAACCCAATGGAGCTACACTCCAATGTACAGAAGAGTAATTGAGACCAGATTTTGGCCTGAAGAACCTCTAAACCCATTTCTTCTCCCACCCCTTCAAGAGTCACATTTCTCAAAGGAAAAAAAAAAAAAAGATAAACTAAGCAAATCATGCCAGTAGGGCTACTAAACTGTAAAAAGGGATGGGGGGGAATACAATTAAAAGAATGCTTTAGTAGGAGGGACACAAGCTTTACCAAATGGCACAATGTTGTCCACAATGGCAACTCCCCAGTTGCCCAAAAACTGAAATCAATTTGCACAAAATACAGCAAACTGCAGCCACCCTTTTGTTGGAGGCAGCAGCAATCACAGCTCCACCACCTCATCCACTGAGTCTTGTAGCTTTTATTCCATGTTACAGTGAGCTGAAGGTATAATTCACCCTACAAGCCTATTACTTGGGCTGTTTCTAAATTATCTATTCCAAGCAACCATGTATTTTGTCCAACACCCTTGGATGGATGTGCACCAGCTACAAAGTGGTGGGTGCTTCAGAGTGCTGCTGGTCCCAGGTAAAACACAGCCAATCCCTGGCAGGGCACTTGCATAGTCCTGGTCTAATTAACAGCTACACAAATTCTGTTTCGAAGCTGTGCTGTACCTGACAGTCTTGGAGCACAGACACTGGAGTCTGAGGCAGATGCTGCAGTTTCATATCCAGAGCCCAGGACAGTGCTGGGGTGATCATGGCTTTCTGATTCTGAAAAGGGCAGTGCCTGAAAGTCCTGAAGAGGGGAAGGAGAGCCCAGCTGGTACCATCCTCATCCTTTATCTGAGAGTTAAAGGTCCTTTCTGTCCATGGCCCTCTCAGCAGACTCAGTTTACACTGTCCCTGAAACTAGCCCCTGCCTGCCAATGGAGATTGATCCCCTCACTACCTGCCAGGTAAGTCAACTCTGAAGCCTTTAAATCTGATTCCAACAACCCTAAAACTTATGAGAAATGAAAGTGTAACAACATCCCTGAAGTGAATGGGGAGGAGGTAGAGGAAAAAAGAAGGTTTCACAGCACCTGCTTTTGAGGGCTGTTATTTCTGTGATGAAAGTCACAGGTTGCCTATAGATCAGCCCGTGCCACAGTGTTGATGGAGCATGAAACCTCACTTAACTCCCACTTTGCTGTCCCTGCAGCCCAGCTGATGGGGATCCTCACACTGAACACATTCCTGCCTTACATCCATGGCTTTTCCTGGCCTACAGAAGCTAATCCTCACCGGTTGCATTCTAGAAAAACAAGTTTTCCTCATTTTGTACTGGAACACTGATGCAACAGCTCAGTGTCTGAATGGGAATGTAATCGGATACACGAGCAAGTTGTGTGAGTGCCGTTAGGGAGAGGGAAAAAAATGAAAAAGCAAATACACCAGTATCCAAATGTGAACAGACAGGATTCCTGATTTACAGGCAGCAAGCAGGGTTCAAATTGGATCTGCACTGCCTCAGCAAAGGCATCTACTTATTGGACCATTTGTTTTTTAATCACCCTTCGATGTAGCTTTTTCTGAACCCTAGTTAAAATGCCATGTTGAATAAGGGCAACTCTGTGCCTTGTCCTGCCACAGCCCGATCCTGTGGTAGGTTAAAGACTGTGTCATGATTTGTACAATCTGTACTCTGATACTCTAGGAAAATAAACACAACCTAGACAGAGAAAAGAAATATAGGAGTGACCCTCAAAGTGCTGAGTTCTTTCAGGCTCAGGTGCAGGCCAGTCAGGCTTTAAACATTATTTCTGTTTAATCATGCAACAGCTATGCAAGAACTCAATTGGAATGAAACAAAAAAGTTTATGTGCTTACTAGCAACAAATGGATTTTGTCACAGGAAACCAGTATTTACTGTTCAAGTTATTAGGAATTAATTATTTTCCCTAAATTACTAGGTAAAAAGATTATGAAACAAAGGTATTTCTAAAGGAATGCTTGGTTAATTCCAATAAAGGTAATAAAAAAAAGTCTGTGTTTTTCAGACAACAGTCTATTCCTCTTTAAATAGATACCCAAGGCAGTGCCCATGTTAAGAAGTATTCCAACTGAGTATCCCACCACCACAAGGAGACTGTGTTTGATGGGCAGCCCAAACAGCTCACTCCTTACCACCACACCAAACAGGCAGATGTTCAGCAATTTCCCACGCAACATCCGATCAAAGTGGTGCCTCATCCATGGCATCACACTTGTCTCTCATTGGCACAGTGTGTAGCAAAGATCATCCATTCATCCCAGAAGAACTCGGGGGGGCTGTCCACAAAAATCAACCCAGCGTTTTGGTTGAACATCAAAGCACCTAGAGCCTTACAGATTACAATCGAGGTCCTGAGGATCACCAAAAAGCCTTGTGGGAGATCAGTGCAATTCACAGAGCTCATACCCCTGTAGCACGATCTCACTAATCACCTTGATAAATGAGAGGGCTACCAGAGGGCTCATGAGGAGCCTTTGAGGGCTGGGTGCTTGACTTTTCTAAGTTCAAGAGGAGACAAGGGTGGGGACTATCATAGCAAATACTATATCAGACCACTCATTCATTACAAACTGAGTCCTCACCATTTTGGGAGAAATGAGAGCAATTTGGGACTCAAATATATCCCATGACTGTGAGTTTATCCAACAATAAAAGCACATAATCCACAATGGATGGGAAAGCCAGCCTGCCTCCTTTGGCTTAGCTCACTTTCCTCTGCCCTACCAGCACCACATCTTCCCTCTCTCACTGAAGTCTCAGCTGCTGCTTTGAACCGCTGACTTGTATTTGTAGACAAGGCAGCAAATGCCACACAGCTTTGTTTCCAGTCAGGCTTATTTAAAGCTCATCTGAAGTTTTCACCTCCCGGATCTGTAAATGCTGCTGCTGCTTCATAACGAGGCAGAGAAGTAGTCTATTAATCAAAGCCAGCAGAACATTTTCTACAGGAGGCATTTATGTGAAGGAGAGCAGCATATGAGGTTACACTTAGTTAGGAAGAAAATTACAAGGGGATCTCAGTTCTCGTGCTTCAGGGCATAAGCTGATCACCAGATGGGGACAGGAAGAATTTCACCCTCTTTCATTCCTAGATATAGTGTTGCACAATAGGTAAACTATGGAGGCACAAGAAGGAAAAAAGCTGCTTGTAGCCTGGATTTTCCCCCTGCTTTCTTGGGAACTGTGTCCACAAATCCTGCCAGACAGAAGACCATCAGTTAGAAAAAAAATTGGACTTTATTTTGGCAGTTCTTACTCAGAAAATGATATGCACAAGAGCCTTGACTTCACATGTCCAACAAACAAAACACTAAGCCTGGCCAAAAAAAACCTGCTCTGGGAAGCTGGGGGCAGCAGGTAGCATGTAATGGGTACAACCAACATATTTAATATGTTATAAACATTTTACACTAGTTAGACTTCTACATCTGGGAGAGCTTTGTTCCCATGAGCTGTGGCAATCTTTTTGTTGCAATTCCTTGAGTGCTTTGGGTTCAAATTAACTCACTTCTCTTTCTTACTGCAAATTAATAAACCAGTTGAACTTAAAAAAAGAAGGAAAAAAAAAGAAGAAAGCCACAACACTTTGTTAAAACCACTAAGTTTCAGCTGGTATCATGTCAAAACCACTTGAAACATGAAACTAGAAATCTTCCTAGGTTGACTCAAAGACTATGTCTATACTAGGAGTGCTTTACCAGGAAAGGAATACTGGTGTATAAGTCTGGCACAGGACTCCTGGTATAGATGCAACTATAGCAGCAGAACTGAGTATTAAATCAGTCTAGGAAATTGAGCCAAGAGTTTTGCTGACAGACTGGCATCCAGGTGAAGCTCTTCAACAGTTCTAGCAATTGGTCAGGGGTAACACATCTTCACAATCTGGATAGACACAAATATGTCAGCAAAAATGTTGAGTCTAGAAATGCCCCAAATCAGGTTGAGGTTGTTTTGAAACTCTTTTGTAAAATGTAACCAGCTCTGAATTTAGAAAAACTATAAAATTGGTTTATTTTGCAGGCTTCACAGTTTTGCTGCTAACTTCTGGCACAGCTGCAGTTAAACAACTTATTTCAGTCTTTTAATCTGTGACACATGGTGCTGTATGATTTCTCTCAGCACAATGAAATCTGTCTCTCAGCATGCAATCATAAATGTTGCATACAACCCTCCAAAGCAACCTTTGGAGATTTCTCCATAACCCAGTTCGTTTATTGTAACCATGGTCAGCACTGGTGCTGGAAGGAAACTGTCATGTGTGAAGATTGTGTTATTATTCTGATAGAAAGACCATTAAGTGCTGGCTGCTTCCCTTAACACGAGTGCAAAATAACAAGGCTGAATAAAAATGTTCATTCTATTATACACTAATATGTACTATTGCAACACGGAGAAGGCAGAGCAACGTGGCAGTTAGAACCTGTCCAGATTGCTACTCAATTTACCTGGATTAGCTATTTTAGATTTATGGCAAAAAGATATTTAAAGAAAAAGAAAGACATTTCCAGCTTCAAGTACTACAGAAAAATCCATTTCCCACCTAGCTTTGCTTGGAAAACATCTCTCACTCTGTAACAGCCTCTTTGACTGCAGTTGAGACACAAATATCCATAAGCAATTACTACCATTGCCTGTGCAAGTCAAACCTATAGTTCTGTCTCTTACCTGTAATCTGACTCTGTCCTTGTGGATTAAAAGGACTTGGTGCAGAGTTCAGAGAGGGCCGTGGGCTCTGGGTCGGGACCCCTACTCTCATACTGGGATGAGGAATGCGCCCTAAATCACTGAGGCGTTCAGAGAACAAACTAGGTTTAGAGTCATCAAGCTTCTGTCTGTGCCCTGGAAACAGCAAATCATAAAATAAAAGTGTTAATGACAAGATTTAGTAGTTTAACACACCCCCAAAAAAAGATCCCCAAAAGGCCTCTAAGGACCTGTTATTAGATTTAGTGGATTTACAGGTATCTCAGCTACCCCCAATAACATAGAAACATCATTGAGGGGTGGTGTTTTGGGCATGGTTGTGCTGGAGAAAGCCTTATTGAGCACAGCTGTGCCCATACACATGTGTAATAGGTTGCAATTTGGGTCAAAATAATCAGGACACCCACACAAGATCTTTTTTGTCTTTTTTTTTTTAATATGTATTAACTACACAAGGTAGTTAAAGGGCAAAGTTTTCCCTTCCAAAAGCAAGCTTCATATGTACATACAAAATATTGAGTGGGAAAATTATTCCATGCCTGGTTTATATGTTGTGGATTTTGCTAAGAAAATCCAAGCTTTTCTTCTCCCCCTTTTTTTTTTTTTCTTTAATCTCTGTCACAGTTAGTCATCAGTTTTCATTCCTCTGGGAGATTTTCCAAAAAGTATATAGTCCCTGTCATTTGAGAAGAGAAGTATCACAAGGAAAATCATCAAAATTGCTAGCCAAGGCTGGGTCCTACGCACCCTTGCACGGTCAGCCTTCCTCAGTGCTCTTGTTGCTCTCCCCCAAAACAGGCCAATTGTCCAGGCCCATATTTGGAACATATTTAAGGATGTTTTGCTGTCAAAATGTAAAGGGGAAATGTGGCAAAAGCACCAGGATGCTCCAGTGGTACTGCTCATGTTGTCGTCAAGATGTTTCAAGAGTAAAGGCTTTACTTCTCTAACGGTTCTTTTTTTCTCATAGGTTTAATTTCTTTCCAAAGGAGTTTTAGGATGCTCCTTGCATCATTTAGGTGCTTTCAAATGTGAGGCACAGAAGATGTTATTTCTGTTATTCAACACACGGAGAAACAGGCATGCTTAGAGATTAAGGACAGGACTAATTTTACTTTATTTCAGCCATTCATAAATCAGGCATCTAGTCTAAACTCTTCTAATGTAGACTTCCTCTTCAGTTAATGGAAAGAAATAGCTACTTCCAGAGGGCAATTAATCTCATTTGTCTCTGACACTCGTCTTAAAACAGCATGATTCACCTTCTGAATTTGCTTTCTCTTCCTTCTCTGATCAGAGAGGGAGCACACATGACTAGTTTAATTAGACACCCTCACCATTAGTCAACATTAAATGGAATGAAGCTTAGCCTAAGTTACTGATCAAGGTCACACTAAAAGCCTCTGGTAGAGCTGAAAGGGAGGCCCAGACCCCCTGATTGCAACCCAGAACCACGTCTGTCTCCATCCCTGTGAGCAGTGCCGGGGCACAGGCACAAAGCAATAACTGGGTGGGATATTTTAACGCTTTTAACAATAAGAAGGGTCCCTGGTAGTGTTTGGGCTTGAACCCTTCCAGATGATTCCCAGTGGCATGAGATATTCCACAACGTCCCTCTGCAGTGTGAGCGCAGCCATCTGTCTGGAGGCTACGAGAGTCCAGCCTTGCAGACATGGGCAGATTGTCCCATCGGTCCTGGGGCTAGAGAACCAATTTGGGCACTGGTTCATTTATTTTAAAAGCAGAAATGAGGCCACTGAATCTTGAGATTGAACTATAAGACTATCAGTGCAAGAAAAAAAAATATTTTTATTGGTAATTCTCACCACAGCACTGAGTAAGTGGGTTCACATTATCCAATTGGGACTGCAGTGCCAACATGACATGCAAGCAATGTAATATTCAAACTAAATAAGTCCAGATTGGATTCAGGGAAATCATAGTTCTAGGCAGAGAAGGATTCGAGTTGGGAAATGAGGGGAAACTTGATGGAATTTAACTTGGAAGAAACTTCTCTAGAAATTTAGAAAAATTAATTAGTTGAATCATTATTTCAAACTTTGAAATATGATTTCTCTCCTCCAGAATGACTCAGTCTAAAAGCACAGGTAGACAGGAACCTTCTCCTTAGGAAGAAGGTGCTGCTCCATGTTAGAGCTGATATGTGTGGCTGCTCCTCTCTTCAGGAGGTATCAATCACTTTAAATGGAGAATGATTTTTGGTGGGCTTGAAAAAACTCCCTAAGGGAAATTTAATTAACAGGGTAATGTTTAAGATGTAGTCTTTAGCATTACAGTCTCAATTTATTTAAATTACAATTTGTACAAGTTGGGTGCTGCTAAATTTGAAGAAATTACTTTCACATACACATGCAGTCAGTATTCTCTTGAGATTTCTCCATCTTCTTTTCCTCCACAATTTTTATGTATTTGCTTTTCCCTTTGACTGTCATATTTTCCATTCTGTTTTTTAAAGGCATCTCCTTCCCTTCCCCTTTTTTATTCTGCTCAGTCCTAATCATGATTTGGCAAATTGAGCAACCTGGCCTAGTGGAAGGTTTCCCTGCCCATGGCAGAGGAGTTGGAATTAGATGATCTTTAAGGTCCCTTCCAATGCAAACCATTCTATGATTTTATGAAATCCAAGAGGGCTCAAAATAAGGCAGACATGATCAGCTCACATAATGAGACACACCAGGGGTGACTTTAGCCAGAAATTAATTCACCTGCAAAATTAATTTTATTTTGAATTTTTGTAGAAAAATCCCATGCTATGTTCATTCAGTGCCCTTTTAACTAAAGAATCTGTAACAAACTGGTGCACAAGCTATTTTAACCATCCTCAGAAAACTCAATGAACACTTATCACACAGGTCACCACCACTCCTGCACCAACCTGTGCCTGATAACCCCCAGCTTTTTTTCACCATGCTCTGTTTGGCTGTGCATAGCTTTGCTAGAAAAGAATTTACATTTAATTATGTGTATTATAATTATACTGAACTAGATCTATCACAGAAAGACAAAATTCAGCAGGATAGCAGTTCACTTTAGGGTAGACAGACAAAACAAAAGGAAAAGAAAGAGAGGGGAAAAAAAGAAATAAGAAGTATCCTCACATCTGATTGAAATGATCTAGAGATGTGTGGGTTTGGGTGTCTCCATCCCCCCCCCCCGAAAAAAAAAAGTAGGGAAAAGAGAACTCTATGCACATCTGGAAGACCCCAGGCATCAATGGAACTGCAAGTCCCTAGAAACCAGCAAGGGGCCAAAGGCAGACTTGCCTTCCCCTTCTGGACATTTAAAATTTAGGGTTGTAACACAGAGTCATGTTGTGACAAAGAGATCCACAGAAGGAGCCACACTCCCCCAGTGAAATGTCCCAGGGAGATGAGATGACATTACAGCTTTGCACGTTATGGGTTACTCTGCTTTGATAAAAGCTGAGACGTGCTCACAGTGAAATTAGGCAGGAAACTCAACAAAACCTTCATATTCAGGAGGTGTCCACAAAGGCATGTGGGCAACTTAAATATCCTGCCTTGATTCCTGTGCAGAAAAAAAAAAATCCTATTAAGTATGGAGGAGCCATGAGATATGGGCTGAAAACACACTAAAAAGATCTTCTGAGTAGCACATAAGCAGCAGCAATGAAATATGTGATACATGTTTAAAACTCATTCCACAAGCTGCTTTTCATCTCTCACTGATATATGTGTCCGTTGACAGAGAAATTCCTGATCCCAGGGGAGTGTGCTAAGAAAAGCTGTATTCCTCACTCTCAGTACTGAGGCGTAATTTTATTTCAGGAAAAAAGATTAGGGTAGTAAGTGTGGATAGCTGAGGGAGAATCCATGGTCTGCTGCAGCAGTGGGTACATTAAAAAGCAATTATAAAAGCTATGTGAAGAGTAAAATAAAATAATGCTGCAGTTATCCAAACGCCTCCAAAACTGTATTTAGTGCCTGTTGCTCTGTTACAAAGATGAATTTGTGGAATTGATTTGGCTTAGAGGGGGGGAAAATGCTTATGGACACAGGCAGACTTTGATATGAAATGTGGTCAGAAAGATAGATGCTGTCCCATGAATCCCCAGATAAGGATGGGACATAATGTCCATCGGAACAGACCAGGTCACACACAAGGAGATGGGAAAGACAAGAAAAATTGAGAGTTCATAGGCAAAAGCTATACAAGCTGTTCTGCTTTATTTGCTGGCAAAATACAAAACACACTGGAAATTAGAAATCCATTATTCACTCCAAAATGACAAGACATTTTCTGATCTATCACCACTACTCAGCTATTTCAAGCTAAACATCAACTTAAGTATAAGTTTCTGGAGACAGAAGCATTGTCATTAATCCCCTCCAGTGCCAACTGTGGCCGTTTTACACGAATCAAAGCAGAAAACAGTACTGAGTGCCACAAGGTCAGCACAAACTGCAGCCAGCCAGGCAGTGCCTGTGCTGCTGCTTCTGGTCTCCAGCCCAGGATGGCCTCAGAACACATTCACACAGCCCATGGAAGCTGATGTTCAATTATCACATCCCAGGCATGGCAAGAGATGTGAGGAGGCTTCATCTCCAGCTTAATCATTTCAGTTTAAACTAAGTGAAGGAATGTCTCTCAGATCAAAGCAAGGCAATCTCGAGTCTGCTGGATGTGGTAACTGGAAAGGGACATGAGCTTGTCTCTCATCCTGGAACTTCTACCGCTCTGCTGGAGAAGGCAAAATGTAAATTGGGCCAGGGAAGAGCCTGACTTGCAGAATGTAAATGTGGTGTTGATGCTTGAAGATTTTTACCTCCTTGGGGAGGAGGGGTGTGCGTTTTTATCTTTCAACTTGTGGGTGTGGAACTGAAAACTAATCAGATTATGCTACACGTGGCCTTGCCAGATGCTGACACTCAGGGACTCCCTTTCTTTGTACTGTGTACACCACCCACCAGCTTTCTTGTGTGGCTTTTTTTTTTTTCCTGGTACCAAGGAGATCTGGTTACCAGATTTTCAGCAGAAGCTTTTATCACTCTCCAGTGGGTTAGCTATTTTCAGTCATCACCCAGTTCTATCTTTTTTCACTTTTGCCTTAACAAGGAGAAGTATCGTGGGAGTCAGGTGTCTCTATAAAAGAGCCAAGGGAAGTCAGAAAGGTCATGAAAAATAAGGACCTGCTTCAGACACATTTTCTGGTACATCCCAAGCAGAATGGAGGGTGATGATCTAATGTAAAATATGAACATGGCTTCTGCTTGCTCTATGTGCACTCAGCACCAGCTAGTGAAGTTTGGAGAGTCACTCCATGGAGTGAGTATGAAAGGCCCAACAAAAATTCTTTGAACTCCAGGTCCAGTAACCAAGGCTTTCTATGGCTCTGGATTCAGTGGAACCCAATGGAAAAGGGACTTTCCTTCAGGGTAAGGGATGGCAGAAAGAAGAGGAATCACCGTGTTCAGGCCCTATGAATTTGTATGCCCCACACTTACCTTGACTTTGAGAGAAGCACAACAGACACCAAGAACCTACTGTTCTCCAAAGGTCAAGTGCTTTAAAATGGTAAAGAATGGGCACATTTTTTCCTAGTAACATCATATCTCTTTGAGTCAAGCACTCTGATTGTATTTCTTTTAACACAAGCACACTAACAACATACTTCTGTGTACACATTGTAGACAATTTCACACCACAAAAAAGATAAGCTACATGTCCTCTGAATTTCATCACAAGTTCTCACTAAATTCTCTTTGTATGTCTGTGTGTATTTCATCCCGTTTGGTCCTATGGATCAGATGTAATTGTAAGGTACCTACATGGGCTTGACTCTTGTGTGGCTCAGGCTGGTAACGCTGAAGTCAAGAAACCCACATCAGCTCTTTGCAAGGAAAAAACATCGAAGCAAGTCATGAGGATCCCTCTTGTGCCCCATGTCTTGTGACAAATTGTCATCTAGGGTTGGCTTCTCCCCACACAGTCCTATCGAACACACCCAATCCAAAATTCATGGAAAAAAAAACCCAAAACACAAGAGCCAAACAATTTTTACCCAGGAAAGGGGAAAACTTGGAACCCTTCCAGTCTCTTGGGTAAAGACACAATTATGAGAAGAAAAATATAATCCACCCAAGAGACATAATTACATAATTAGGCCATAGGCTGTGCATAGGAAAGGTTCTTATAGTTCATAAAACAAGGAGCTACATAGGTGCAGAAACTGTAGTTAATTCACTCAATGGAGAAAAAAAAAGTTTGTTTTTTTAAGTAGTTGAGGGCACCGGTTTACATTAGACTGGGGAGCTTTACTCTCCTGACTGTACACAGAGCCCTGTTAGTGCCAACAGGAGTCACTCAGGCGCAGGCAGAAAACAAGCCCCCGTCTCTTTTTGTTCATAGAAAAAACATATTTTTTACTCAAAGCAGCTAAGCCCTGTACCTGAAACTATTGCAGAGAAATGGAAATAAATAAAGACAGGGGAATGTATGCTGTGGAAGGTCTCAGTTCCTATAAAACAGATTTAACATGGATCCATTTGCCAAAATCCTGGAGTTCCTCCCCCCTGACCCCTGCTCTCCTCAAGGTCTGCAGACTGATATGGCTCCAAAAGGGCCAGATCCAGCTCCCAAAGGAACAAGATGCACTACCATCTTCCCAGAGCTGTGGTTCCAACACAGGGTGAGCAGAGGCAGAGGCAAGTTGGAACCTCAGTGTAGAGGTGAAGCCCGTGGAGCATCTCTGGTGTCAATGGTCATCTCCCCACTAACTTTCTGGGAGCAAAGGAAATGTCATCTTGGCTCATCTCACTGGCAGCTCCCCCCAGCATGGGATCAAAAGCTTCCAGCAGGTCAAAGGAGGGAAGGACCAGGAAGGGTGAGAGGAAATGATCCCATGGGGGTATAACCTGTATCATGCCCATAGGAATGATTCTAAACCTTTTGAGGATATAAAGTGCTATAAATGTTTTTTAAAATTTGGCTGGGGGCTGTGCACAACTCCAGCTGAAAGACAGACCCAGAGGTGAGGGTTTTTCAGCAATCTGCAACAGCTGCAAAGGAGTCTTTTGCTCCTAAAATTTCTCTATGTAGAGGGGTGAAAAATGCCTCCTTGGAGCAGGGCTCCAGGCTGCTCCTCCAGCAGCCAAGGGACTGATGGGGGTGTGTGGCAGGAGATGAGCTGGCCAGGAACTCTGCACAGGGAAAGGTGTGTTAAAGCAGTAAAGCCAGAAAATGTAGTAAATAAAATCAAAATGATGCTTTAAGAAAAAGGACAAGCAAAGCAGGAAAGGGCTCAAGTGAGATCACTTTTGCACTGGTTCCCTCCCATCCTTCAACTCAGCCCAGAGTTTCAGGATCCGTGCTGCCCTGCTCCCTACCCCTCTACTCCAGGTGAAAGAACCAGGTTTCCCCTTGCTGCAGTGGTGGGGTTTTTAATTTCTATTTTCTTTTCAAAAAACTTTTGAATTCTCACTTGGATTTTGAAGCTTGTTCTGCAAAGGTGAGCAGCATCCAGTAGGAGCCTCGGCCCAGACTGGACGGATCTGGGAGGGAGCAGGTGGGACCCCCATGCTCAGCAATGCTCTGCCTTCACCTTTATCCATCCTTCATGAACATAAAGGAATCTGTGTGCACGTGTGCCAGGAAACCAGCGAAACATTGTTGGCATTACTGCTTGGAGACATTAAAGACAACTCACATAAACAGAGACTGTCATGCAAGGTCCCTGCCTTGATTCCCTATGCATGTTCCTATCTGTTACACTCTCCCCCATCTCCTCCCACTTTTTTAACAGAAGGGGGAAGAGGGAGAGCAAGGGCTGTCCCAAAAAAGCACAAGAACTCCTTATTTTGATTTATCATCCTCATGAACCCAGCAATATCTTTGAGGAACAAGTTTCCCCCCAAAAAAGGTAGCTATCCCATAAAGATCCCACCAATTTCTGCTTCTTGCTGCAGCAACTGGCAGTAAAGATCACTGTGATGAAGGGGGCAAGAGATGGGGAGAGAAAAAAAGTCTCCTTGAACTGGCTTCTCTCCAGCTGGCAGGAGGGGATGGTTTTCTTAATGCTTGCGAAACCTGATTACTTTACAAGAATGAGAAGAGGGGGGACGATGTAAACACAGCCATTAAATCAGACTTAAGGCGCATAGTTTAAATCTCGTGTAGAGCTCTCGAATGCTGCACTACTCTCTAGACATCAGTAGGTGCATTTTCATTTTTGGTTTTGTTTTACGCCCCCAAAACCAGGAGCGTACTTCAGGCTGAACGCTGCGGTTACAACAGGAATTCAGGCATGGAAGACACAACAGTTAAGCAATAATAGATGGATGTGTGCATGTTTGCACTCTATCTTTCCACAGATTGTTTTGCTGCTTTAGAAGACTACTGTGTTTATATCCAAGCAGCAGGTTTTAAGCAGACTGTTTAAACTTGAATAAAGCGGGATGTTTCTAAAATAATCTTACTAATACAACTCAGATGGTTAAAGAAACCTGAAAACGTGGTTAAAAAATAAAAAAGATGCCATTTCAATCTACACTGGCAGGGGTAACGTGATCTAAACTCTGAAAGAAAACAGTCTTTATAAGTTCAATTTGAAGGATTATCTTGTGTATCAGCACCCTCTGTGGCAGAGTAGCATTTATCCACATATCCACCCATGTTAATGCTGTTGCACAATTTACTACAGCCGTGATAGACAGATAATTGCTTTATCCACCCAAGTGTAATAAACGGAGTCTACTATGTTAATCCTCGTATTCTTATTGTTGGCGAATGCCAAGTAAGGGAGAGACATACACTGAAAACCCTGCCTTCTCCTTCCAAAACTACTGGAGTTTATTCACCCTCAGACCTGCTAAAGTGTTCTTATTGCATTCCACTCCCCTGCTTGCAGTGCCAAGTATTTTGAGTAGTATCAAGTTATTGTTATATAAAGGGCACCTACACTTGGGCTATATGGAGGAAGAAGTCAGGATGTAGCAGCCTTTAGGAAAAAAAAAAACAACAACCACCCTCAAACATCTTTTCCTACTCAGTAAGTAAAACAGGCCAAGTATTTTCTGTTCCTGGGCATCGCACAGAAAGTAATTACCTGTCCTTCTAAAACTGGACATCTATTCAGTTTGTGTGGAGTCTGTCTGACTGTTGAAAAATGTCATTTAGCTGTTGGCCCATCAGTGTTTTCCACAAAAATCTATAAAGGTTTTTTATTTTGAATGTCAAAAACAGGCGTATCCTTTAAAAGGTTTACAGATTCCTGGCAGCTCCATGAACTTAGGTTTGTGGCATCAAATTTGTAATGACAGTTTGATGGATGTCTCCCTTTCTTCCTCCTGAAAGGTATAAAGAATTGGTGGTTTCCCAGTAAAAATGATGCTTAACACTATTCTTTGCTCTAATTTTTACACTCAAAAGTGTAAAAATCTGGTGCTACTGGCAATGAGTGTGTTATCAGGGCAACTTTCATGCTGCAAAAGGGATTCGACTTTCTGTGTACTCAGAGCACTTGCACAAGCACCTACACGATGTGCAAGTTCTGAAGGACAGCCTTAAGCAGCACATAAATGCTGGAGCTGGGCTTAAGAGAAGAAACAATGGCCTGAAGATGTTGCCAACAATCCTGGAGGTGAGTCGCAGCTTTTAACCCCTTGGTGTGCTCCACCTCACCCTGCCAACAGCAGCAGGGGCATTTCTGAGTCAGGTGGAAGCTGGGATAGATTAAACTCTTGGGTCTTGGAGGGAAAGAAAAAGGGTAGATTTAGAATAGATATTAGGAAGAAAGTAGGGTGGTGAGGAACTGGCACAGGTTGCCCAGAGAAGCTGGAGATGCCCCATCCCTGGAAGTGTTCAAGGCCAGGTTGGATAGAGCTCGGAGCGACCTGGTCTAGTGGAAGGTGTCCCTGTTCATGGCAGGGGGTTGGAACTAGATGGTCTTCAAGGTCTCTTCCAACGCAAATCATTCTGTGATTCTATGATTTAAAAGCCAAAACACAGTCACGGGGGATGAATGGATGGGGGTTCAGTGTTACAAGACTGCCCACTGACTATCACTAGTGATATTGGAATGGAAGGTATTTTGTGCATCTTCAGCTAATTAATAGCTAGTGTTTTCTTTAATAACTTGGATACAATAAAAAACATGATTATAAAATCTTGAGATGACTTCCAGGAGGGAGGAGTCTTCCAGACTTGGAGAAAGGCTCAGAACAGTCTTAGCAAATAAGAGAAATTATATTTGACGTGTCATTAGTAAAATGACATGCAGTAAAACTTAAGTGCATTGTATTACACTTTAGAGCAAGAAATCAAATGACCACAATGACAAACCTATTAGCCAGCAACACTGCAGAGGAAGATCTGGAGGTGGCAGGAAGTTACAAGTTGAACGAGAGTCAAAAATGGGATTCTGTTTTTCTTGGGGTTTTTTGGTTTGGTTTTTTTTTTCAAAAAATGAACTAAATGCATTTCTGGGAAAGATTAATGATCATGTTGCATAGAAGACATAGAAGGTAACTATTACACACTGCTCTGAAATGGTGAGACATCAGCTGGACTGCTTTATCCAGCCTGGGACACCACCCTCTAAGAGAGATACAGACATATGAGAGAGAATCCAGAGAAGAGCAACAGGAGTGATAACAGATTTAGAAAGCATGAGCAACATGGAAAAGTTGAAGGAAATATATTTGTTTAGTCTAGAAAATAGACGAGCAGGAAAGGACATGATAAGAGTAAAATGTTTTCCGTAGAAAATGGTAATCGATTGATCTCTGTGTCAGCTGAGAACAGCACAAGTAAAAGCTGCCTTCAGCTGAGGTAGAGGAGATTTAAGAGATTAATGTATGGTATTAGCAAGCTCCTTTTTAAGTATAAAAGAAAAAAAAAACACATAAAATCCAGACTTGGTAAGTGGAAGGCTCAGTACTAGAGGATTTAAAAATTTGGACAGATGTCAGTGATGATCTAAGTATATCTAATACTTCCTCTGAGGAGAAATGGACTAGGTCGCCTGAGGTTTCTTTTAGCCCTACTGTTCTGGGGCTGAGTGATTGTCTCTGCATGGTTAAGTCACGTACACAATACTTTGAACATGAGTACATGGAGTCAGGCAGCTCCTGCTAACTGTGGGCCTGATGCTGCAAAGGGCTCAGCACCTCCAGCTGCCATGAAAGGGCACAGCAGAACTCAGACTGTGTCTGCTCAGGTATTCCTGACCACAGGAAACCCAAGTTTGGAAATGCTGGTCTTAACCCCTCTGTGCCAGGTCTTCCTGCAGTTCTAATCTCAGAATAATTATTATTTCTTTGCCTCACAGTCGATATCGTAAAACTGATTTAACCGTCCAGATCCTAATCCATGACTGGTTTTGGTTGTTGCTTTATTTGTCCTACACAGGCCATCCTCTTCTGTTAAACCTAAGTACTCCTCTCCATGCCAATGTGAAGAACAAGGTACATCAACATGACAAACTTCTTGGGGAAAAAACACAAAGCCTGGAAAGCAAATGTTTTGGACAACCTATGTCTTCTATGAGAATGTAGAAAACTCCTCAATGCTGTAGACTATAAAATCCTGAGATTTTCCAACAAGACAGCCTCATTATTTGCATTATTTCCTCTTGGAAGTGCTTCATTCATGACTATATCTCTGTATTTTTTTTCATTTGGTGGGAAAGAAAGAAAAGCTCCAGCCCTGAATACATTCTTCTCATATCAACCCCCTAGCCCAAAGGATGGCTGTCCTTACTCCAGACCAACTGTTTACCAGTATTATGCCCAAAACTCATGAGATGCACCCTGTTTGCCAAAGTTGAGCCTGTCCTTACAGGCTCTGCAGGTCACTAATTCAGAGTCTAAGGCAGGTGTTTAACCTACTTGGGGTGATGCATCCAAGGAAAGCCCCAGGGGGGTCAAAAGGGGAGGATGTGAGTGACACAACTGCATTTGGCTGCGAGGAATGCAATATTCCTGTGAAAGGCTCTGGCAGGGGGCTGACCCAACAGTTGTTAAAGTTTGTTTAGTAACGGGGAGCCTCTCATGCACTCAAAACCAATAGGAAAACAGAGTCCTGGAGAATAAATCTCTCTCCCTGCCCCAGTTGCCTGAACGTTTGGCTACCAGAAGGTAACAAATCCCCAGGAATGTGGGCAGTGGGGGGATGAGCCTGTGAGACAGAGCTGGAGGGTGGCCAACACAAGCAGTGGGTGATGCCACTCAGGGAGTGGCAAACGGCCTTGATGAACACCAGGGAAAGCCTGGAAAAAGCTGAGGCTACTGCAGGCAAGATGTGCCCTACAACAGACTCTACTGCTTCTGCAGGGAGTTCTTCAGGAGCTCATCCCACAGAACACTCAAATACCGCTTCTACTGCTTCCAGCCATATCAGATTTAGTAGAAAGTGGGCTTCTCCTCAAAGCAGAGGAGATCAGTCCAAGAAGGACCTGTTTTTTTTATGAATTCATGAGTTTCCCTTGTCCACACCCCAGCAGAACTCAGAGGGCATTCATTTTTAGTCACTGGACAGGACATAGCATATGGGACAAGGAAACCTCTGTCGTATCACCATGTCCCTGACCTGCAAAATCCTCCTTCAACTTGATTTTTTAAAGTAGATTATAGCTCACAGGCTTTACTTTGAGCTTGCTGTAACTACTCCATCATTTGACTGATAAACAGGTTTCCACTTGGGCATGACTGGAGAGGGACTTCAGACAAGGGCCTGGAGTGATAGGACAAGGGGGAAGGGCTTTAAACTGAAAGAGATGAGATTTAGATTATATTTGGGAAGAAATTCTTCACTGTGAGTGTGGCAAAACACAGGAACAGGCTGTCCAGAGAAGCTGTGGCTGCCCCATCCCCGGAAGTGTTCCAGGCTAGGTTGGATGGGGCTCTGAGTAACCTGATCTAGAGGAAGGTGTTCCTGCCCATGGCAGGGGAGTTGGAACTGGGTGATCTTTAAGGTGCCTTCCAACCCAAACCACTCCGTGATTCTATAACACTGATGGTGCAATCCTCTGGAGAAAGGAAAATCCAAGAAACAGAAGCTGTAAATGTCTAGTCATAAAAACCACAATTTGTTCAAATGGGCAGCTGTGAGGCTGATAGCTTTCAAAGATGTACACAAGCACATACATACAGCCCTGTATATATTCGTGTGTATATATATGTGCTTCCAGCTTGGAAAGATGTTAGAACATGTTGGATCATCATTGGCACATGCTTTGAATAATCTCTATTTTATTAATATTTTAGTGCTTCATTAAGTTTGGATGTCCACTACAGCGCACCAGTGGAAACCATCTCTGCAATGCAAGAGTGGCAGGGATATTTTATAATGCTTTCCTAAAGCAGGCAGAAATAACATTGAAGTACTTAAATTCTGGAAATACTCACCATCCCCATGCTATTAATATCACCTTAATATCTCATTCTATTTAAAGCAAGTTTCTTTCTTTGGGTTTTATTTTGTGGGTGGCAAATCCTCATTTAATTCGGAGAATAAAAATGTTATGAACCTACAAGTGGAAAAATGGGATTGTCTGGGGGCCAAGCCATCTGCCAGAGCCATGAACAGAAGCTTTGCCACCATCTTCAGTGGGAGACAGCCTAGCCCTGAAGTCTTTACAGTTTGTACAGATCTGAATTTTAGTATTTGCCTTGTTTTTTTAATGTCATATGACTCATTTTAAGAAATAATATAGCTGCTTCCACTGTAATGATTACAGTTATGTCTCTGTGAGGCCAAAGCTTGATCCCTCAGTTACGGAATTTAGATACAAGCTCTGTAGTCTACCTTTTAGCTCCACTGTTTGTTTTTTTTCCACAAAGAAAATAAGGCACACTCAAACCATTGGCTTCATGGATTAGAGGACAACACATATATATGAGAGTTTCCTTCTTCTTTAAGCACAACACTGATCTAATTCCATCAAAGAATGATGAAAAATAGAACACAAAGTGCTCTTCCCTTTTGTCCAAGGAAAGTAAAACAAGCAACCCTGGTGATGTTAAGAAATTGGATATCTTCTAGTGGTGCCTTGCCTTGGGTTTTAAAAGTAAAAGTCATCTGTCTTAACCAATTTAAATGAAGTAAAAAGGCAACAATAGAAAAGAGGGATAGAAAACTTTTTCCAGCTTCAATACAAATTCTGAGGAAGTCAAAGCTTAAAAAAACCAGAGTGTTTTTGCTAAAAGTCTACAGAGAGCTCAGGACCATGACAAAGGAAGAAATCTGGTTTTTAACTCTTCTTCAGGTAGGATGGATTATTCCTCGTCTTTTTACTCCAACTTCCCATAAAGCCCATGGGATTATTCTCCTTTTGACGACAGATGGGAGTTTGGCTGTCAGTATCAATGACCATCCTTGGCCAGTTTTGATGTAGAAACAAGTCATTTCTTGACAAAAGATTACGTGTGCTAACCTCTCCCTTCACCAAAGGGCCATCATTAGACTCGGACTGAACTTAGTTTCTAATGCCTGATGGATTTAGATGGCCGAAATACTGCTATGGGTGATCTGCTGTCAAGTCTAACCCCCAGCATCTGGCAGCATTTCCAACATGCCATTGGTTCAAAATTATGTGTCTTGTAATATACACTCCCTTCTTCATGATACTGATATTTCACAGCATCATTGGAACAGAGCATTTGAACATCTAACCCCCACCTTCAGTCTCTCACCAGGTAGGGGGATAATTTTCTTCCGGCACATCACTCAGATTTGAGACTGAAAAGTGTTTTTTCCTGTTTTTGTTTTCTGTGATAAAGCTTCTTGATAGTGTCTGAGAATAGCTGATATTACTGCTTGCTATTGTTCTAGTAATGTTTCTTGCTTTCTTGTTGATTGTAGTGTGAATCTTCACTAAAACAAATGAATGCACACTGTGGCTGCTGAATTTATGTTAAATTGAAGGTCACAGCTCGCTTGCTGTACCTCTATCAAGCTCTGAGGTTTTCACACCTCGGTGTTTAGTGCTTGGATGTTTCTGTCTCTGCTTTCACAAAAATAGCAACATGAACAACCGGTCAAAACCTCCTCCTGTAAGGAGCAGCTCTCCTGCCCCACCAGACAGGGATGTGTACCCAGCTCCCGATGGCTGCCTGGAGTATCCTGAGCAAAAGGACCTGGGTTCTGTCCATGCCAACCTGGACACAGAACCACAGTCCTACTGCACCTCCAACATCCCTCATCATGTCAGAACGAGTGACCCACAGTCACCTGGAAAAGTGGCAAGAGATAACATGCCAGGGATGACATCACAGAATCAGTAAGGCTAGAAAAGACCTCTAAGATCGTCAAGTCCAATCATTAATCCAGCACTGCCATGTCCAACGCTAGACCATTTCCCTAAGCACCACATCTACAAGCTTTTGAACACTTCCAGGGATGGTGATTCAACCCCTTCCCTGAGCAGCCTGTTCCAGTGCTTGATCATTCCTTCAGTGAAGAAATTTTTCCTAATATCCAATCTAAACCTCTTCTGGTGCAACCTGAGGCTGTTTCCTCTTGTGCTGTTGCTTGTTACTCGGGAGAAGAGACCAACCCCCACCCGGCTCCACCCTCCTTTCACATAGTTTAAGAGACCAATAAAAGCCTCCTTTCCTCCAGTCTGAATACCCCCAGCTTCCTCAGCTGCTCTTCATCAGATGTGCTTCAAGGTGCACTGTAATTAAAACCTGCCCTTTGCATTTCACTTTGCGTGTGTGTTAAGTGGCCTCATTTAAAGCCAGGTAACATAATTTCCATTGGCTGTAGTTTCTAAAAGTCCCGTTGCTTACCCCAAATTTAAGCATAACTCATTCTGACAGCATTTCTCAGTTATGCAGGTTTGCTGTGTACACATGACGGTACATTCCTTCCGTGGCTCTAATTTTGTTCCAAGGCAGCCCCATTTCTCACTGCTTCAGTACACTGAAAGCAAGTTTAAGTGCGTGTGTATGCAAACAAACACACCAGCACCCTCACACATGCTAAAAATGACATTTTTGTGTCTGCTTACAAGGAAAAAGAAGGATTAATTATGCACAAATATAACAACTTTCTCCAGCTCTGCCTAGACATGTGAAAGAGAAGTGGCCCTGTACTCACGTCTCTTCTGAGAATTCTGCCATATGGTTTTAACAGAGGTTTATTTCCTGCAGCAAGAGAGGGCTGCAGATTCTCAATCCAACCAAAATAATTATGCAGACAATTTCACTCCATTACTTGCAGTAGAACCCAAGCTGTGTGGTCCTCACATGCCTGCTGACACCTTTAAAGAGACATTAAGCCATTTTTACATAAAATTCCCTTAATGGGTGGGATGTAGGATGAATTTCCTGGAAGATTAGCACCTGTCACATTGCATAAGGCTTGCCTCTGACTGCTGCATGAATTCCTTTGGTTGGTAGACAGTAAAACTGTGATTGAAGCCTCCAAAATATAGCAAAGCATCAACCATATCTCTGCAGAGGGGAAACTTCTCCCCTTGCTGAGGTTTCCTACGCAATTATTTTACCTCCCACATTTGACCCCGAAATAGCACAGGACGTAAGTACAACTGGGTGCCCCACATTAAGTACAAGGAAATGGAAATACAGCCTTAAATTTCAGTGTTGCTATGAGCACAACCCAGAGACTTTGCTGAGAACTTTTTTCAGAACCACACTAGACTGCAGATCTTTCCCCTCAACTAGCAAGATTGCAGTATAAAACTTCCAATCTTTCAATCGACAGTAAGTAAAGAATCCAGGGAAAATGAAACTGCTTTGACTAGAAACAATAAAACATGTATTAAAACATCACCTATGCAAATCTGAGTGTAAACTACAGGAATACTGCAAAAACAGAGATGTTAACTAAGACACACAGTGATTAAAGAATTTTTTAAAGGGAGAAGGGAGACCACCCTTTAAGCATGGAAATAACCCTTTTGGACTAAAATGCAATCTGCCTTTTTTTGCCTTTTTTTTGAGCAAGTTTTCTGATTTTAGTTACAGTAGCTTGTTTATGGAATTAGCAAACATACTACATTTCAGACAAGCAAATCCAATTAAATGAGAAGAAAGCACACACATACCTTTAGTGTGCCAATCTGTGAATGGTGTCAGAAAGACACCATTCCAGGCAGCAAGGGGGTGAGGGAAGGGGAAGAATTTTTCCACAGGACCGCAGGATTTTGCATGGTGTAAAATGCCAATTTCTTCAGATTAAAAAGGCAAGTGTAAAGAAAAAAGCAACCAGAACTATGAGAACAAACCAGAAATCAGGTATAGATCAGCAGCAAACCACAGGGCACAACTGAATGGTGCAGGGGATTGTTTTCTTGATAGTTTGCAAATCTTGGCTCAGCTGGAGGCTACGGCAGGAGCACCTTCCTCCACCGGGCAAGGGAGCTCTGCAATAGTTAATGGCACACGCTGCATGTGTGTGGCCTGAGCAGTGAGGAAACCCAGCAGGAAACATGGTTCTAATCTTTTTCTAGTGGCAATTTCAACATTATGCTACAGATAAATTATGGTAATGTAAATAATAAAATCCATTTCTCAGTTCTTCGGCTTGGCGCCTGCAACCACCACAGGTTTCTGCAGGCGGGATGGGCACAGGATGCTCTGCTGTGGGGCAGAGGTTTTGTGCTCAGCTCCCGATGGTGCCATATGCAGGGCAGTCTCCTCTCTGCTTTCACTCCCACATTTTATCCATTTGTGTTGTAAGCTCTGGTGAATTTTCTCCCATTTCAAGTCTGGGGAACGATACTGAAAAATCCCCTCCTAGCCATGAAGCCATAAAATCCTGGAACGGTTTAGGTTGGAAGGGACCTTAAAGATCATTCAGTTCCAAACCCCCTGCCATGGGCAGGAACACCGTCCTCTAGATCAGGTTACTCAGAGCCCCATCCAACCTGGCCTGGAACACTTCCAGGGATGAGGCATCTACACCCTCATTGGGAAACTTATGCCAGTGTCTCACTACCCTCTGGGTAAAGAATTTCTTCCTAACGTGTAATCTACATCTCCTCTCTTTTAGTTTTAAACTGCTCCTCCTTGTCTCATCACTATCTGCCTTTCCCTCTTTTTATAAACCACCCTTAAGTACTGGAAGGTTGCAATGAGGTCTACCCAGAGCCTTGTCTTCTTCAGGCTGAACAACTCAAAATCTGTCATCCTGTCCTCATAGCAGAGGTGCTGCAGCTCTCTGAGCATCTTCATGAACTCCTCTGGACCTGCTTCAACAGATCCACATCCTTTTTATGGTGAGGACCTCAGAGCTGGATGCAGCATTCCAGGCGGTGTCTCACAAGAGCAGAGCAGAGAGGCAGAATCCCCTCCCTGGACCTGGTGCCCACTTCTCCCCAGGACTTGGATGGCTTTCTGAGCTGTGAGTGCACACTCGTGTGTACTCATGTGTTGGCTCATGTCCAGCTTTCCATCCACCAGTCAATACACCTTATCACAAAGCTATTATACCTTTGACAAAATTACAGAAGTGTACTGGCCACTATCAAAGCCACCCTTACTAATGCAAACAAATAAGTTTGGTTTGTTAAGTTCACAGACTTTCTAGGTCCCACATCTAAGCAAAATGCTCTGACTGAGCCTTTGCAACACAGCAAAGAGACACTGAGGATGTCAGCAAGAGCATTGTCTTTCTGTGACACACTAAAACCAGCTATGAATGTATTTTGATCCAAGCTGGATTTAACAATGCTCCCTCTTCCTCCCAAATCTTCTGTTTTCAAAAGAAAACCAGAATTTCAGGCGAACATTTCCTGTGGTGATCATTGTGGTTAAACACTACTTGTCAGTTTTTCATGCCTGATAAGGTCTCTCGGCTCTGTAGCAGAAGAATTGCTGTCTACTGAGCAGTGGCAACTGGAGACAGAGGTTACATCCAGCAGGAATGGCCAGATTCACTTCTCCTCTGAGTTTATGGCAAAACCCCCACCTGAAGAGAAGCAAGATTTAGGATGATACAGCTATTCCTATTGGCCTTTGATTTTGTGGAGAGAGGGGCAGCAGCTTATGTTATTCACTGAACCAGGAGGAAAATGTTCAAAAGGATTAAGAGTGCTGGGGTTTGGCCTGCTGCACCTACTCTACACACCACAAACGTCTAAAGTGGATCTTGGGGGAATTACCCATCGTGGTTTTGAGGTTTCAAAGAAGGACCCAAAAAAAACCCCTGTGCTCGAACACTGATTCACTCTATAAATTGATTTAACTTTCTGATAGTTGAAAGTTCAAGAAAGCAACCTGGTTTATCAAGATGCAGCCCCCACTTCGTAATCATTTAGTCAATAAAGGTCCCTTCTAATGTAAATCATTCTATGATTCTGTGATATGTCACTTTCTTCCTTGAGACAATTTTAGCTCTCCAAAAGCATTACTCATGAATTTTTTGTATTATGAATTAAAGTGTTTAACTCACTTTTTCCCAGTCTGACACAGACAAGTGAGACCAAATCTGCACAGTAACCTGTTCAATAGGCAGGATCATGACTATCTAAAGGAATTCAATCTTAGTTTGGCAAAAAAACAAAAAAACACCAGTGATTTAAAAATCACCAGCAAGAATCACAGCAGGTAATTTGGGGAATTTGTATGAGATTCAGGAACTCAGCAGTCAGATCAAAATGTGCTGATCACGTGAAGCAGCAGTGAAAACTCCTCTATGTATGGTTATACTGGTTGGTACTCACAGCCCAACATGAACATGCTGGTGAAAGTACAGTGAGATCTCTGACCACAAATGATAACAGCCTTAGCTTTATGCCGCGCCCTGAAGGCAAAACTTTGGAAAACACCCGTTTTCTCTTGGTCTTTTCAGAAATAGCCCGGATTGTTGGTTCCTTATCTTGATGGGGATTTCCACTCATCCTATTCTTTAAGCTGGAACCTGTAAAGCTTTTTCCTCGTACTTGGACACACTGGATGCCTGTTTACCTGAGTATTATGTGTGGATTTGGAGTTTCTTGTCCATATCAGACTGGGAAGAAATTGTGTTAAAGACATAGAATCACAGAACGATTTGGGTTGGAAGGGGTGTTAAATACCATCTTGTTCCAATCCACCTGCCATGGACAGGGACTCCTTCCATTAGACCAGGTTGCTCCAAGCCCCATCCAACCTGGCCTTGTCCACTTCCAGGGATGGGGCAGCCACAGCTTCTCTGGACAACCTGTGCCAGTGCTGCACCATCCTCGCAGTAAAGAATTTCTTCCTACATATCTCACAGTACTCCAATATTAATGGGTAATACATTCGGAGAGCCAAAATCCTCTCAGGAAAGGAAAGGTGTCTGTCTGCCCTTTACTGAGTTCTACAGGATGTTGCTAACATTGAAAAAAACAATTTAATGGGACATTACATCAACTAATCTTGAACTTATGGGCTTGTTAGACATCTTTGCCTTCCCATCACCACTCCTCAGAGTTTATTATCAGCTTCTAGGGCACTGTAGGTTATGCTTTGTCCCATGTCTCAGAAATTATTGATCGATGTGATCAATATGATCATTCAAAATATGCTGGATCCTTGACTTTCAATGGATCAGCTAAGAGAGAAACAATTTATCAGCTAGCAGCACAAATAAATATTATTCACATATTCCTTTCCCTGCCCTTTTTCATGTTTGATTTCTTACAAATCTGAATCATTTTTTGTCTTCCTCTATTTCATTTTCTGGTGTCTTCCTCTGGGAAACAAACCAACAGAGACCAGCAACATTGCTTCTTTAATGTCTTTCATTCATCTTAACTTTCCCTCCTTCTCTTAGTATTTCCTGCATATGTATTTTACCTCCTCCCATTCATTAACCTTCCACTGCCCTAGCAATAACAGCAGTGGACAGTGAAGTCTACTTTCTCAAAAATTACAATTTTAGTAATTTTCTTTGCTTCTCTGTGAACTATAAGCCTTTAGAGATGGGGATGTGGAGAACTTAGTTATTTCTTGGCTGTACCAGGTACTCTTTACTCTGTGGTTGTTTGCTGGCCAACATGTGTGGAGCATGTTGAATTCCCCATTTCCACAACTTTCCTCTTCTACTTGAGCTTTTCTACACCATTTCAATGAACAGGAGGGATGTGCTGGACAGTAACACAGAGAAGAACACACCTGGCATCCCAAATTACTGTCATGTGTTCACTGTTGCTAATGAACGATGAGGTTAGCAAATATAAGAGGCTATATTTCAGAAATATTTATATCAACAGTGTGGAGAAGTGACAGAAAATGAAGTTATTAATTACAAAAGACAACAAAAAAGGTAATTGCAATACTGTGAGCCACAGTGAAATGGGATTTCACAGTGACTGCCCTGGTACCTTGCATTTAAAAATGTATCGAGCCAAACTTTTCACAAACAACTTCACGATTTATTACTGTCTGTAACGTAGAAATGAAGTGGCCAAATACTGGAGGAAAAAAAAAAAAGTTTTTCTCATTAACGTCAGGCTTCAGAATTCCAGATTAAAACAGCCTGGAGGCTTTCTGCCCTCTAACAGATCTCAATTATTTTTTCCCCTTAAGGGAGAAATGACCAACAAGGTCTTGCAGCAGCAGGTTTATGGCCAGTACACTGTCAACATTTCCAGGAAAAGCCTCTGGTTTTTAGGGATTTCTGACACTGTTGTAGAGCTCACTCAGAATACAATTTTTTTTTTGCCTAATAAACTCTATAAATTTTTTAACAATGCTTAAAAAATAAATCTTGCTTAGGCACTCAGCTAATGGGAACTGACTTTTTTTGGAGCTCACTTTCTGTTCCCAAAGCAGGAGCCGATCTCAGTGGGATGTTTAGTGGAAACCTTGTCAGTGTCCACTCCACAGTCCCTGCTATCCATCACAGCTTGGACATTCCGTCAGCATGGGGGGTGACCAAGTCCAACACTGTGCTCACATGACCTCTCCAGGCTGCAGCTCTGCCAGCTGATGGCGTTATCAAGCTTAGCGTTTCCCTGCTCTTAATTACTCATCTTTGACCACAGCCACTGCTGATCTGGAGCAGAACTCTGCTAAGCCAGCTCGTTTTGACTGATGCTGATTAGAAGAGCACTGGGGAATGGCGTCCTCCACAGATAGCACAGCCGTGGCTGCAAGAGAATACCCAAAGAGTCCTTGGGTCCCTCAGCCCCTGATATTTCTCCTGTTAGAGGATGTGCAAGGCAAAGCTATGTGCCTTCCCCGATCACAGATGTATCGTCACACCAGTCCAGAGGGCTCAAAAATTTCCCAGTTTCCCTGGAGACCTGCAGGGACTCTAAGGCACTTATGGAAGATGCCTTCACCCTCATACCCTCTGCCTTTCCTGGTGTATTTGCAGCAGGTTCTCCCACTGGACATCGCCATGAGAAATTGTGAATGCAAAGTCCACATGAGCTCAGGAATGAGCTGACCTACCTTCTTCTTTTTTTCCTCTCTTACAAACGTCTTATCTTAATCCACAGGAAAAAGTTGGGAGCTTCTTTATGGACATGCATGTTTATGAACATCCATGGACTGCCTGTATTTACATATAATAAGAACCAAATGTTGTTAGGGAAACCAAAAGTCATTACAGGGACAGACACCACTTGCTAGACCACTGCAGAAACAGAGTAGGAACTATCCCAAGGATTGTGCATTAAGAAACTGCAAATTCTGCCTGTTCAAATGGGCTGCAGAAAGGGCAGAAAGTCCATGGCAGGTAGGTTGGAACTAGATGATCTTTAAGGTCCTTTCCAACCCAAACCATTCCATGATTCTAAGTAGAAAACCCGAACTCACTACTTTCTCAAATCCCTGGTCTAAGGAGGGTCATAATGTGTTAAGGAAGAGCAGCTTAAAGGTATGTAGTTATAAATCCAGAGGTACAAGTTTAGATAACTCATTCTGAGTTAAAATGACTAAAGGAGTTCTCATTCACACCAAAAGTCAAAAGCCAGGCTTATAGTCTGCCCTCACTCACAGAGCAGTCTCACTTGCACAGAGCTCACAATCCTGCTCGTTGCCTATGTCCTGGAGAAGTGTTGCAACTTCACCCTACTCAGCAAGCAAAGGAGGCCACAGGGGATTTAAAAGCAAATTTCTCTTGGCTCTTGGCAGCTATATACTAAATATTTTAGACTGTGGGCATTATGGAGTAAAGGTAACCAAGGCAAGCTATTTTTTCGTATCCAAAATATCTAAGCAGTGAAGACTGGTAAAATTTAGGGTCTAAAATACTTGTCAAAGTCTCTCTAAAGAAGTCTCTCCCCAGCCAAGCTGAGAAATAAACTAATTTCTGTTTCAAATGAGTCCATCAAAATGCCCTTCTCTGTGAACAACAGCGCTGGTGGGCTGTGGAGAGAACTAACAAATTGGTCTTATGCAAACAACAAACCCAGGGATTAAGGGGATTCAATTGGTAATTTTTAAAAGAGAATGTAAATATGAGTCTAAATATTGGCTTGACAACTGCCAGTACAGGACCATACAGATACACAGCCAATTCCCAGGATGGAATGGGTTACTGTGGGCTGGACCTGGATGGTGACCATCTGCACGTGTGCTCTCTGTGATGAGTATGGAGTGATTCTACTCATCTTAAGCCTCTTTTATTGATGGCTAAGCTAAATCAAATCAACTTACATTATTGGGGGCCAAGAACACCTACCAGACAGCTGCTGTGCTCAGCTGATGTGGAAACACAGACATCCCCTGTAACTTGATCATGCGACAAAGCCCTGAAATTTTCTCAGTATGAACTCAACGAGAAGCTGAAATTAAGTGCAATTTCAGCTCTATCTTCTTGCAGACTGAAGTGGTGCACAAGTCTAGTGTTAGCACTTCACAGTAGGGCAAATTCCATGTGTACATACCAAAGCTGTAATGATTCTGTGAGTTAAATATAATATAAGCAGTTTTGTTTGTGTTAAAATATTTGAACATTTCTCTACAGTGTTGGGAGTCTGAATAATAGAAGCACACTACTATACAGGAATGAAATGATAATCATAGAATGGACAAGAACTGGTGATAACCTGTTTCATTAAGCATGCTGTACTATTATGTACATATATGCATATGTAGGCAAATAGCATAATAAAAGAAAATGCAAAAAATCAATAACCACCGATAAGAAAAATTTAAATGTTAAAAGTCTGTCTCATGGAATAAGTGAGACTGTGGTTGGAAGTACAACAACAGATATTTATACTCAAGTCTTCAACATTTCAACTCTCTCTGCAGGATAAAAACAAGGAAAAACAATGGTATGCTCATGCAAAGGCCAAATTCAAACTGTAGAGAGTGCTCTTCCCTATCAGGCAGGGTATTCATTATTATTTTACATGCTCAGAGTCTAAAAAGATATAAAAATATCTCAGTGTGGTGTGTATCCTTTTAATTCTGTTGTTTCATCTTGTTTCATCAAGCACTTGATATCAAAGGTTTTCTTTATGTGCAGGTGTGAACGATCTCACTGACCATTCAGTTTGGAGCAGCACATGAAAGAACCTGATTATGACAACCTAGGCAATTAATTTTTACTCTGAACTAGGATTCCTGGGCCCCAGAGCTGCTTCTGCCCTCTTTGCACATCCAAGACTCCCAATGACTTCTGCAGGGCACAAGTGGTCTGTTTGAATGGATTAATTTTTTCAGTTCAGGTAGGGAAATTGCCTTCCCTCCCAAAGTGAAGATTGCCAATGTCCATGCCATTGTGGCACTGACTTCAGCCAGATATTCTGGCCAGTAGTCTCAAGGCTGGGGTTAAACAAGCAGTTTGTTCCTCTCTTACATAAGCACTGAAAGACAATACTACACTTGAGCTCATAAAAATATTTTAATTGGTGATGATTTCCAGACAACTATGTCAAAATTAACTCAGAGTTGATGCCCACTTGCTTAAATTTCATTCATCTGGGTTCAAATTATTTGCTTAAAAGAAGAAACATTTCCTTTTATACACACTTTGGTTTCAACCTCCAAACCCATTGCTAGAAATTAGTCCCAACCACCCAGTCAGCTGCCCCAGAAACCAAGCTCAAATCCATCACTTTAATGACATCAGTAACAAATACACAACTTTAAACCCTATTGTGAACAGTGGCATACCAAGAAGCATGTGTAGCTGTCATCTCGTTAGTCACTAGAAAAACAGCAGTGAAACCAAAAGGGCCTAACCATGACAAATTATTCAAGAGTTTAACCTGAGACATTAATGAGCACTAAATAGCTTGTTTTCATGCTTGCTTAAGGAGATTTGTTTAAAATCCCACCAACCTCCCCTGAATGTCACTTGGTGAAGCTATTCATTCTTGCCAAGCTGGTTTTCCTATTCCAGCTAAAACAGCAGGTTGCAAATGTTTGGTTAAGGATGGCTGCCTTCCCCACCCCTGAAGACACACACACATGCTCTGAGGCAACCACACCGGCTGTAAAGCTTCCTCCCCTCGGCTGCATAAAAGTGGCTGATTCACTTCCCAAAGTCAGAAAACACACGGTTGATAAAACATTGAGCCCCTGATCACAGTCATTCAACAGTCAGTGGTGTAAAATAAATGTGAGAAGAATCAGGAGTTCAAAATTTCCAGAGTTTCTATCTTGTCTGGTTTTCATCTCTCCAGGCTGTAAAGCTCCTAAGCAGGCATTACAAGAGCCTGGTACCTGCCATTCTCTGAGAGCAGCACCAGGTATTTCACTCTGAGTAAGGGCTGATTTAATGACAGGCTCACTCCTACAAGCCACCTTTACCTCCAGCAATGCCTTCAAGGAGTTGAAGGAATGTGGGATCTGGAGCCTAAAACAACTATGTTGTTCTGACACAGCAATATGGAGCAACAATGTATAGTGGGAACGTAAAACCAAGAGAATAGGAAAAAACCCCATCATATTTCTTCCCATATGAGAATTGACAAATGCAGGTTTAAAAAAAGAAAATAAAGAAGATTTTTCCATTTATTGAGGTAACATGAAACTTTCTGACTCATCTTGTGATATATCTCGGGTGGGAATATGCCATAAAAACACAACTTGAACAAACAAACCCCCTGACATTCAGCATCTTTCCATATTCATGTCATTCCTGGAGTAGGGTAGTGTCACTGTTCATACTTTGCACAGGGGGAACTGAGGCCAAGATGAAAAGGTACTCAATTTCCACTGATATCAGCAAGCTGGGATATGTGCTTAGAGGGATTTTCAAATGTATTAACATCATAAAGACGTCAGAGACAGATGACAGACCTGGAGGACCCACGTCCAAATGTGTCAGCCACTGAACCACCCTCCTACATCTCTGTCTTACTCATGTGGCCACAAAGAGCTGGTCTTCAAAATTTCCTGACATGAGGATTAAAGGATAGAAAACTGGCAAATGTTAGGAGTGTTTTGTTCTCCTTAAAAAGAAACATTTCTTCTAACAAAGAGCCTTTATGCTGATGGTCCAGATATGCTAACATTGCTTTTTGCTATATACAGTCTAAATCATCATTCCAACAAGAACTGAGCAGGCTTCCAAAACAGGAGCAGTCTCAAATGCACTCCAAAAACAGTGTATTGTGCTCCAATGTAAAACTGTTCTTCAGTCCATATGGGAGATCTCAAGTATTTGCTGAGTCTGGCTTTACATTTAATGGAATTTATGTTGGAGAAACCATTTTATTTTGACCAGTGTGGGTTTTATGCCAAAAAATATTTTTTTCTTTTAAATTTTGGGCCAAATTTCACTTTCCTCTTTGAAGAGATAACCAAGTAGACACAAGTGTTCCGTGTTGCATATAAGCCCTAAAATCTCATCTCTTCCCAAACTCACATTCTTACAAAAATGTGAAGCCTTCCCATAACTTTGTTTTGCATACTGAATGTCAGTTAAGTGAGGGATTTCATAATTTCTTTTTAAGAACTCGTAAAGTTGGGAAGTTTTCAGCGTGGATGCTGGAACCGAGGCTCAGGGCACACTGAACTAATTTAAAAATGTAAATGTAAAAAGATATGACCCATAAGTGACAAATTAAAGAGGGAACATAAACGGCTCGCAGAGCGCGCTGCCCTCCACTGCTGAGCACTTACACACCCCAGCTACTCTGGGGTCAATGTTTTCTGGCAGCATCAGACAATAAAAAACGCATAAACTTGCGGCGCATGGTAAAGCTACTGTGTCTGACATAACACTAATGCAGGGGCCCAGGGAGGTGACTGAACCCTGGCTCCCAGCTGCATCAATCCCTGTTTTAATCACCCTCCTGACAACACTTCTCTTTCAGCTCTCAAGCTGCTTGGCTCCCAGGGATGGGAACACCGTGAGAGTAAAAGACATGGGGAAAAGCTTAAATGAAGCTGTAGTAGTGAGGGGAATAACTCTGAGTGTGAAGGTGTCTTTTGCCCAACTATCAGATCTGTCTCCAAAAAAAGTTTATTTTAACATAAAAATATCCAGGCATCAGTACACTCATCCCTGAGTCCCATTCCAAGTGAATGGCAAAGGACGAGGAGAACAGTCCTTGCAGCCCCATTTCTGGAGCCAGATTCAAGTAAAAGAACATGTGTTTTGCAGAGAAAGGAGAGATTTCCATGCTGGAGCACATCTCAGGTATAACTTGTAACACTGCCTGCTTCCAATCAGCTCCTCCAGTTTTCAAACCTGTTTAAACTTCGGTTGCTGGTTTTAAATGGACCCAACACCTTGGGTCAAGCACTGAGACAGGATGCCCAGGAGAGTGGTGAAATCACCATCCTTGGAAGTGTTCGAAAAATGTATGAAGGTTTTGGAGGTGGGCCTGGCAGTGCTGGGTTAATGATTAGACTCGATAATCTTAGAGGTCTTTTCCAATTTTAATGATTCTATGATTTTATGATTCTTCAGCAGCTCTGAGTCATGTAAAAGTGGAAAGGGTAATAGCAAGTCAGTGTTTTTTCACTGGCTGACATCAGAGTACCCAACCCCTCCAGATGGTGCCTCTAGGTGCACATATCACCCAGTCTATTTTTGCTGAAAGACTGGTCATTTCTACCAGATTTTACAGAGCTCTGCACCATCCCCAGGAGGCTCTTGGGAGACTAAAGAGCCTTTCACCACATTTCCACAGTGACTCCAGCTGCACCTGAGCAATGAGACTGCATCTGGATTGTGCCCAGCACAAGGCTCAGATGGTGCCTCTCACCTGAGCTGAAGAGGACTCAGGCAGCCGTGCAGAGCCAACCTGGGGAGCTTTTAGTGGTTCTTAAACGCTACAGGTTTTGCCTAAAAATACTCCTTTTCAGCAGCAGCACTGCCCTCACTTAGAGAGGCACCAAGGTGCAGGAGGGCTGGCAATGAGGAGGCTGCACCTCAGGCATGCTGAGCCCCAATCTACAGTCCAAAGCTGGGCTCACACCCTGTGTGTGTGTTACAGCCTGCAAAGCCTGTGCAGGCTGTGCCAATCCAGTTGAAGTGTAGGCACCCCGAACTACCCCTCTGAAGAGGCTGAGGGTGGGGAAGGAGAGCCCTGCCAAACGCTGGTGCCTGAGGGCACGGTGCCTTCTAACCCACAACGCCTCCAGAGGCCCTGCCGGCTGTGGTGGCCCTGGTTTCATCTTCTCCAAAGGTTGTCGCCTTCTCCAGCATGTCCCCAGCACACAGACAGGAGTCACATCGTGCCCTTCTGGGCTGCTGGAGATGGCATCTCACTCGTCACCTGTGGGTCACTGACCTGTTGATGTCTCCACCAGGAGACTCTGCCAGCTGCCGAGTCAATTTCCTATGCAGGATTGCCACTGAAACTCATGGATTATTTTTCAATGCAAATTAATAACATGTTAGAATAAATATGTTAAAGTTGGAGCTGGTAGGATGGCCTATCATTCCAGTTACCCAGCATTTCCCATTATAAGATCCAATTTTCAGTTGCTCCCAACTTTACTGAACTTTGACTGTTTGTGTTCTATTTTTTTCTTGTGTGAGTACAGAACACATTTCTTCAATTTCAATCAAAATGGCTCAGACATTCCTGGAAATGAGTTAACTCAGGGAAAACATAGCACCTCAAAAAATATTTTTTGGCAATCTTTTCTTGAAGGAGCTTTTTTGTCACTCAGTGTTGGAGTGGAGATTTGAAACTTGGCTCAGAAGGTTGGCTCTTTCTTTTTTTTTGGGTGGGGGGGGTTTCCGGAATATCTGTGGAAATCTATCCAGATTTAGTAAAATTATAAAACTTTGAAAAATAGAATTTCATCAAATGGAAATTCCTTAGATTTTATCAGCAAAAAGCTTTGATTACAGCTTGGCAAAGGTAGCTGATGGCTGGCCCACAGATTTATGCTTCTGCCACATGTTTTTTTGTAGTGACTATAGTTAAGTTGTTTAAAACACAGTGTTCACAGATCATACACACTGTGTTAAGAATAAATGGATGCACTTCATCCTACAGGATATTGCTGTTCTATGGATAAACCAGCATATGTTCTTACAGTGAAGGAACTTTTTGTCTCACACACACACACAACAGGCATGAATTAAAGCCCCACTGATAACCCATTAGCATACCCCAATTCTGAGTGCTCAGACTTTTCCTACTGTAATTTTTGTCTGCAGCATATGCAGAAAGCAAAACCTAGAGGTATCTGCTCTTTAATAAAAAATATCTATTTGTTTTATGTCAACAAGTTATTATTTATCTGATGTGTAAGTATCCCCTTGTCACACACCTTAAATCTACAGTTTATTTGCTTTTACACCAAGCCACCAGAGAAAAACAGTGCTCATTTAATTTGCATGGCCCATATGCAGTTAGTGAGATGTTTACTTTGCATCCCACATGGACATAAACATGCTTCCCAGAAAACTTCCTGCATCTTTGAGTTGGGACTAAAGAACAGTCACTGCTATCTGGATTTTGAAAGCACTAAGTCCTTCCTATATTAAAAACTCCTATATTAAATACTATATTAAATGCTATCTCTACAAGCCAACCACTATCAGGTTTCTCTTTTGCTGCCATCTTTCAGGAATAGCAAATATGAAGAAGAATGAAATTAAATAACAGATCAGTAAGTCTGCATATATGCAAACCTAAATACTGAGCCTGAGTATCCTTGGTGTGCTGTAATTCTGCTGCCCTAATTCCCAGGGATGCTTATTCCTGTGTGTCATCCCACGGGCGATGAATATTGTTGTGTGAGACTCCTTCACAGCACTCACAGACATACCCTGGGCTCACTCTTCCACAGCAGAAGATAAAGGATAATTAAACTGTCTGACTCTGCAGTGAAGCTGATGAGGATCACGTATAAAAGCCAGACTGCTGCTGAGCTGCAAGGGCCACAGCTTTTGGGAGAGGAAAGTCCATCAGCACAGGGAAAGACCTTTCAAAGCAGGACAGACATTTCTGCACCAAGTGCCCGAGAGTTTTAACCAAGCAGGCATGGAAGAGGAAAACATAAAAGATCACATGGTGGTTATTTAAGTGGCTATTTATGTCTAATGAGGAAGGATTCACCAACACCCTAAATTGTAATGCACTTCAGAGAGCAGCCCTTCAATGTGGCTGTTCAGAAAGAAGGCACTAAAGCCCCCTTTTAAAAGGGTTAAATAACAATAAAAAAGAGTATAAAGAATCATTTCAGAGCTGTGTGCTGCTGCAGTTGCTGGTAGGCCAGGTAGTTTGTTTAAAGCTGACACAGGTACCTGAGTAGCACTGAGCACCAGCTCTGTGGTCCAGGTTGCTCCACATCCCCTCTGCAATTGGTGTTCTCCACCACTCACCCCCACTGACACTTATAGATGCTTAGCATGGAATAAACCACCACCTAACCCTCTGTCAACTGAATGAGCCAGGGATGACTTGCTGAGACACAGTACCAAGCTTTTAGGCAGCTACAGCTAAGAAAAGTCAATCCATCCTGCATCTCTGAAAATGTTACCCATATGTCCCTTTACAAAAAGGATTTTCATTTGGACTGCTTAGCTGATGAATTGAAACACTGAATAATTTACATTCACAGCTCTATCGAAGAGTCCTCTTCTGTAGTCAACACTTCTGTCTACAGAGGTGATGATTTTACTGCAGCACTGGTTTTACAAACAATTGTTCAAAGACATCAAAAGAGACCAAAAGTGAGAGAGGACTCACAGCCCAGATCATCAAAGTCAGAAAGTGTCCAGCATGGAAAAAAAAAAGGTCTGTTGCACAAATCTAGAATCTATTGTGATAAGAGGCCCAAGGAATGAAAAACTAAATTATTAAATTAAAATATTCTTCATTTAATTGGTATATTAGAAATGAGGAATCAACTCTATTGTACTTCGTATGTCTACAATGCTTTATAAATTCACAATATAAATTGAACTAATCAAAGCATATTGCTGTACAAGAATCTGAATCTGGATCCTTGATTACATATGTACATATGCAAAAAAAACCCTGAAAAGTATTCCATATGTAATTCCCTCTGCATTGCGGGGTAGTGGTTTGTATCACACAGCAACCCTCTATTGTATTTCCAGGTCTCTATTCCTTTCTAGTTTCCATACCACTGAGAAACACAGGTCTGAATTTTAAAAACAGCACAAATAATTGTGAGTACCATCCCTTTTCGTTGGGTAATCTTTGGATTTCTGATCCCATTTAGTACCACCGGTTAAAACTGGGCTTCTTTGCAAATCTAATCTAGGATTTAACATATGTAAACAAACAGACCTGGGACTACAATGACGCCTGCATGTGCCTGCTCCTTTCCAAGAGGGTGCTGCACCAATGTGAAACTTCTGTATATAATTGTCTACCTGTCTCACGACATCTGAAGTGATACTTTGGAACACGATGAGTAAGATCTCTGATTCTAGCAAATTAAACTACAAATGCAAGAGCTGGACTCATCCATTTCTTCCTCAGTACATTTCTGTGGTGCTTCAGAGGTGATGATTTTCCTGTTGAGCTCTAAGAGCAGTGAAACAAAACACCAAGTGCCTCTGACTGCATGTGACACTGAAGACCATGTCTGCTACTGCAGGAATGCAAGAATGAGAAAGTGTATAAAGATTTGAGGAAGCAGACAACTAATTGGCATTACTCACATGGATTACAGACAGGCAGGAAGCAGATTCTACACATGTAAGCACCCTGATTAATACCTCCTTTGGCATCCTGAATTTAAATGAGCAGGGCTACTAAAGAAGCAGGGCATTATGAAGTGGGAGTAAAGTTCACAAAATGTAATGGGAGAGTTTGAAGAGGGATGGAAGCAACAAATATTTATGCCGGCAATAATCAGGTAAAAGGGTTTGTCTTCCCACGCTGTGGGAAAGATTACATCTCAGAACCACAGAAGAATGGGCAGCATGTTAAGTTTGGATAAGGAAGGAACAACAAATATTCTGTTGTGAAGCAGAAACATTGGAATCATGGAGTATTTCCCAGTGTCAGGAAAACCTTTAAACGTGTTCCCCAATATTCTTCACTTTTAGGTAATACCTGTAAAGTGTATTGTCACCTTTGTGTTGTTTCTTATGTAGTAGCAGTGCGAGAATCTTACTTTGCCTACAGCTAAATAACCCAGTTTTAATCCCAGCAGTTCACACAACCCAAGCTGAGTAGGACCTGAGCAACACCTAACCACCCAAGTCCTGCAGGAGGTGATAATGACGCCTCAGTAGATAGCATCGCTTTTAAGGTACCTGTGTATTGCACCCATTACGGCAACTCTAGAGACACTTCAAAGTCAGCCTTAAACGATTCCTTACTCTGTCAGAAGTGCAGCAGGGATTGTTCACAGTTCAACACAAGACAAAGCCCCACTCAAAAAGTTGGGTGAACAGTGGGGTTTAACCCCTGCCGAGCTCTGTTACTGTGACTGCACTGCTGTCACTACCGGGGCTACCTCGGGCTGTCTGAGTGTCACAGCAGTCATTAGGTACACTTCAGGACTATAATATCTCATAATGTCATCTCATTCCAGCCATCTCAAAAACAGGGTGCCTAGTCTAGGCTAGTCATCTAGCTTCCATTTAGTATCAATGGAAAGGGATGATAGCTCCAAAGAGCAATTCATTGCACTCTGAGACAAGCACTAATATCTTGAATCACTCTCTGCAAGGGCCTGTCTCTTCATTCACTTCAGAGGAAACCTACCCTACAAGTCTAATTTTTGGAAACCTGAAAGCCACCTCAGCCGACAGTGAACCACCATTGTGCTGAGTTAGATGGTCTACTGTAGATGAGATATTTAACAGGGGATCTAAGTAGACACAGGATCTAAGTAGACACAGGCACTAAGGAATCCAGTTTTTCACAAGACTAAGGTTTCCAACGTCCCAAACACATTGCAGCATGAGATCACTACTAAGTTTCTTCCCCTGAAGTTTCAATTAAGTATGATATTCATCCTCATTTCCTCTTCTGCATTCCTTGTCTGCTTAAATCAGCATCTGTGTTTCATGTCTGGGATGACCATGTTTCCGTGGAGAATTAAATTTTTATGGAGAATAAAAAAAAATTTATAAAAACTTTGAGCAGAACTTTGGGATTCACAGCAAAGTACTACATAAGTACTCCACTTACAGTACTCTGATGCAGTGTCTCACAAATATATTCACCCTGTCCCCTACTTCCTAACCACTTTGGAAAGTGGAGGGAAAGGCACAAGTGCTACACTGAAGTGTGAGAAAAAAAAAATCCTGCTATTAGTAGCAACAAGCTAAATGCATTTCAAAAGTGACAATGTCCAAGAGTGCTCTTCAGAGAAAAGTATGGAAAAAACCAGTCTGGGAAAAGCTACTCTAATGCCTTTTTCAATATCATCTTCCTCTACAGTACCTACATGGAGTAGAGACACAGACTTATAAAAAGTCACCATCCCTGGAGGTGTTCAAGAAGACTTGATGTGTCACTTATTGCCATGGTCTGGTTGACATGATGGTGTTTGGTCATAGGTTGGACTCGATGATCTCAAACGTCTTTTCCAACTAAATGATTCTGTGATTCTGTGAAATGGCCCTTTTCCTTTCCTCCTAGTCATGTCCTATGGAGATACAGAATGAACTCACTTCCACTATGACTTCATTTGTTTGGTTATAACCCCTTTTCCCATCTGTACTTTGAATACACACTGTAAGCTATTCAGGGTAAAACTCCCCTAAACAACTGCAGCAACACAACTACATAGAGGCACCATGATTTTATTTGTAGCTTGGAGAGATACTTTGAATACAAACAGCAATAGCTGCAATATGAAAAAGTCACTGTGATGGCCAACTTGCATGCCAAATGTACTAGGAATAGATTGCTTGGAAGCAAGTGTTCCCTCTCCAGTGGGATGGAAACAATCCGTTCTGTTTACAAATACAAACCAAGACTGCATTACTATTGGTGAGGACATCTTAGGGGGTTTTATGCTCAGATTTATGCATTTGTTTTATGTAATCTCCTCACCAAAGCAGTGAATATATGGTCACTCTCTCACCATAACAGTGAATACATGGACACTCTGTCACCTCCCAGGGCAGCAGTGTCCTCCTATGGAGAGAGCCCAATGCTGTCATATAGATGGCTAAGATTTCAGAACTGCAATGTATGAATTCAAATCATGAGTGAACTAAGTACACTTTGCTTTTGTCTCACTCTAGGCACTACAACAGCAGAAAAAAGTCATGATCACCAGAAAAAAAAAATTGTCTCACAGAATGTTCCTCAATGAGATTTTATGCACAAGCCCCTCTCTAGCCACAGTGGAACTAACAAGAACTGACTGGTCCTTGAGATGCAGCTTCCACTCTGACAGCCCCCTGGCCACCTTATTCCAGCAGCATGCATCATAGAATCACAGAATTATAGTATCATAGAATGGTTTGGGTTGGAAGGGAGCTTAAAGACCCTCTAGTTCCAACTCCCCTGTCATGGGCAGGGATATCATCCACTGCAGAAGGTTCCTCAAAGCCCCATCCAGCCTGGCCTTAAATGTTTCCAGGGATGGGGCATCCCCAGCTTCTCTGGGCCACCTCTGCCAGTGCCCTACTACTGGTTGAGGCAACTGTAAGTAGCCCTGCTCTGTGGGTTACACACTCATCTCAAAAGCAAATCTAAACCACTGACATATGCAGTGTCTGTCACCTTTGATGGGGAACACTTGAATCACTGTACCAGTTTCTTGCAGCCTCTGGGAACTCTCAGGATCTCCAGTCCCCAACTAGCACAGTTTTGTGAAATTACACATTTCCAAAAAACAAGCCAGCAATAAACAGTGGTGAATGAAAATATGACGAGTTGCACAACTCCTTACTAGGGACCTGAGTGCAGTAGGTCAGGTCCAAGCCTGTAAGTGGACTGTGCTCATGCTCAAATACATTAATGATGGTCACAGAGAAGAACCTAAACCTTGTAGCATGGCCCTGCTGAATATTTCTTTGGCCGTATAATCACATTTAGCCTCATTTCTTACAAAGGAGCATTATAACGCATACATTAAACTTTACAAAGTCACTTAGAGCAACTTGCAAACCCCAAACCGCCCACTCTGCCTTCCCCTGCTCCCACAGCCGCTGGGATAAATCCAGACTAACCCAGCCGATCTCAGCAGAGATCTGTAACTCTGAGAGACACCAGCACAAACCACAGATTTTCTAACTTCGGTTTGGATGAAACCCCAGGACTCGTTCATCGTATCTCAGGGTATTTAGCATTGACTTTAATTAAAAACCTCCTCGTGCCAAACCGCATGCAGATGCAAACCGACTCCTTCAGCGTCTGCAATGCATTGCCCAAAAAAACTGCACAGCTCCGTTTGCAGTCGGAGGAAGATGCATGAAGTAGGGACCTGCCTGTGAAATTTCTTCTTGTTCTGCAAACTCTCTCTCTCTGCACTGCCCCAATTTACCACAGTGCAAAAAAACCCACAGTCAAACCAATATATTCTTGGGAAGGAAGGGGGCTGGTACAGTGGTTTTTGAAGGCAAGCCAGATAATATTCAAAACAGGGGACGACACATCGTGTTTTAACTGCTGTGATAATTCTGAATAAAGAGATGTTAAGGCTCTAGCTCCTTGCTTTAGCATGCCATGTGTCCCTGAATAAAATTACTGCCATGCAGGCTGTTAGCAGAGGAATGCGTAAACAGACAATGTATCCTTGCATCAGTTCCACAAAATGTTGCACAACACAAATGCCTCTCGATGTGTCATTTCCTGCTTGGCCACCAGCCCAGCTCCTGACAGGCAGTCAACAAAAAAAAAAAAAAAAAAAGAAAAAGAAAAAAAAATAAAAAAAAAAAAAAAAAAAAA
>WEIV01011831.1:36248-53277 GCA_013390005.1 Calyptomena viridis | reverse complement strand
GAGAAAAATGAAAAAAAAAAAAAAAAAAGTCAAACTGAATGATTTAAAACTGTTCTACTCCAAAGCGCATTCCACTCGCCCCAGACTTATCCCTCCACCCACTCTGCCTTTGAAAGAAAAGAAGGAGAACTTCCTAAAAACTGTTATGGTTTTAAGTCGAGGAATCTCAAAAATCTCAATCACTTATCTGCGTTTCATAAGCCGGGTCGGCCAAACAGTTAATGTGGAGGCTGAGCAGAACCTCTGGCTGGCTTTTGCTGCCTTCTGCAGCGTGCACAGACAAAAAGGCGATGTGGTGTTTGCTCATACCTTTCATCACGTGTGCACCTTGCAAGCTGCAGCAGCAGAGAAATATTCGGGAGCTGAATGAAACAGAGCAGTTTTCTCCCCTGAAATGCTTCAGCTCAAAGGTCGGAACTGCTTTTCCATTCACACCGATAAAGAAAATTGGGGTTGGTGACTTCGGAGCCTACTTTTAGTTAGAGATGAACTGATCTTGGGAAGTCAGGCAAAATATAAAAATATATAGACTTCTCCTCTCTCCTTTCTCATGGTTTTCCTCCTGACTGGCTTCGTCCCAAAAGCAGCCAGAAAGGAGAATGTGTCTCCTATTCACTATGGAAGGGCAAATCATTATTTCTGTAGTTGTAATGAGGTAAGGCAAAGGCATGGAGGGGGCTTAAGTCAAGATTTTGGGTGTTGTTTTGTACTGTTTTTTTTCTCTTTTACTTCCTTTACAGTAATCTTTGGCTATCTGTTGGTCAGTTATGACCTCATGACAACTCTGGAAAACTTCTTTCAGCCCTCCCAGCTGGAAGGCAGCTCTGCTGGCTAAGATGTGCATATGACAGAGGTTTTATCCTGCATATGAGGAGAGAAAAATATCTGCAGGATTTCCTAATGATTCCCAAAGATCTTAAACAACCCTGTCTCTAGACTCCATCACTCAGAGTGCAATGTGGTGTCTCAATCCAGCATGGAGACTGTGCAACACAGTAGATGTCCCTGGACAGTAATCTAGATAGACTGGAAGAGATTAAGTAAAATTAAATAAATCTTTTTTAAGAAGAAATCATCAGAAGACCTTTTCTCATATAGAAATGGGCAAGCTTTCCTAACAGAGCAACCTGACATCACTGTCTCTATTAAAATATTTTAAAATAATAACAGAGAGGCAAGGCAGCAAGCTTCTACAAGCAGATGTTTAATACAACTAAATGGCACTTACAATTGAGAACCTGACTTTCTGAAGTGCTGAGCATCCAAAACACCAACTGGAGTCCCTGCATGCCACGACTGTTCAGCAGTCTTGTAGTGGGTCTCTAAATGACTGTGATATCTGTCATGGCATTTCTGCTGCTCCTACTGCTGCTGGGAATCTCGCAGCATTCATTCACTTGAGTCAACTTGCCAACAGAAGGTCAGAGTGCCTTGCCTATAAACAAGCCTTACAAATTCACGATCTAAAGCATGATGTCATGTCTTAAAATGATAAGCTGGCAACAAAGTAAATGACATTTTGTAAAGATGCGCATAATTTTATGTTTACGCTCCTTAGAATGAAGGTTCTAATAAGTCATCAGTTGTTGTTCCTTTAAAGGGAAGTTTTATAACTGAGATGAATCACAACTGCAAAAGATCAAAGTTAAAAAACATCAATGATGCCATGGGGTACTTTTTAATCTTGTAATGAATGATGATCATGTGCTCTTATGAAGTTGCTCCAACTGCCAACGCCAGATGTGTATATTAAGAAAAAAGTTGTTTGTGATGTGACAGCTCTGGTTGAGCTGCCAGAGAGGAAAACTAGGATAACATGCTGGAGATGTTCAAGTGAAATACAGATCCTGGCAGAGAGGGGCACTATTTGCCGACACATAATTTGTTAAAGCAAACATTTTTGCTATCAGAGCTGCTCCTTGAATTCCTTATTGCCCCCAACCACCTAATTTTCCTTTTGCAACATAAATGCCAGATACACTCCTTGAATAACTATTACCAATAGTAATAAATCTACATGAATGCAGGGGTTCTAAGAAGGAAGCAGAACTTCAGCAAAACTCCCACAGCTCACTGTAGCTACTCTTTCCCTACAAATTCAAGTTTAATATTGAGCCGTTCTGGAGTTGTCATAGCCCTAAAAGTATCAGTCTGCAGCAACAGAACCTGGAGAACAAACAGACTCCAGAGTAGAGCCTCACTAAGTATTTTGTGAAAACGTTAAAATTCAAATGGACATTCAAGTTCAAGTTTGACTTGCTAAAAAAAAAAAAAAGAATGACATAAACTTAGTAAGTGAGCATTCCTAGGTTCAGCTATTCAATGAGAACAGCAACAGGTATCATGTACAGAGGTCTTTTAGGTCTAAACTAAAAAACTCTAGCAGAACTTGGAAATTTTATGAAGTTCTATGAACACAGTCTCACTTTCAATGCACTGATCACCAGAACAGTTATTGCCCATGCCAGCAGGTTCCCTTTCTTTGCTATACAGGGCAATCCATGCTACTCTCCACATCATTTCCAAACATCTCCGCTCTTTCACAGTGGTTGTATGCTCTGCTGAGAGATTTCCTCTTTTGCAGAAACCTTAATACGTGGGAGCAGCCTCCAAATGGGAATGGCTATTCCCTGCTTTTTACTCCATGAATGCAGTTTCCCCAGTGTTCTCCAAGTAAGTTACACAAAGCACAAGCCGCAAGTGAAAATTAAAAATGGAAACTGATTCAGCTCAGGAGAGAAGACAGAACAAAAACCGTCTCACTGTGAGATCCAGACACCTCAGCTGTGAGTAGGTAGCAAAACATGTATCTACGTAATGAAATTTATCCACAGTCACTTGCTTTTTCTTAGCTGTTATTCAAGGTGAAACTCTACAGCCTGGACAGTTCTTACAGGAGGCTTTTCAGTTCCCATCTCTCAGTGTGAGAGGAGGTGACGCTGCAGCGTGTATTAGCACGAGAAACACTTAACTGCATGAATTCTGTCTACGTCTTTCTACTTCTGTCTTTGTGGTATTTTAAACAAAACACCATGAAAGCTCCTCTAAGGTCTTGTTTGTATGTGCAGATCAAAGGCAAAATAATTATTTGAGATGCTTCCATTACAGGGATTCTTTTAATGTGGTTATTCATCAAATAATTCTTAATCTCTAAGTGTAATTTAAATAACGCTATACCTGGTTAATCCAATCAATTTAGAAAGAGTCACTCTAGTTAGATTAAGGAAAAACTCCAGAACTGGCTCGTCAGTGATACCCATATGATGTGAGACTGGTTACCAGCTAGATGTGCTAGACAGAGAGACAGCCAGATAAATCCTGATGGATTAACCAGACTTGACTGCATCTAAAAATAAGCGCTACCCATAAAACTTCTAGAACATGACAAAACACAATTGCCATTAAAATATAGCCATTGCAAAATAGATAAATCAGAGCAAATAGATTCTTAGTAAGTTTGCACGGCTATGAGATAAACATGCTGAGTGAAAATCTGCTGGACTATGTTTAAATAAAATATACTTTCTGTGCACAAATAAGAAACAAAGACCATGCTGATATACTGCTATTTTTATCTTTCTTTGGCCCCTGAGGGTCTACGATGAGTCCATAGCTGAAAACCAATTTCAGGTATGATGAGATTAACCAGGTGCATTAATTATCTGATGGCAAAAGAATTTAAGGGCAAACAAAAAGACACTACATTATATATTTTCTCTCTGCGCTAGGACTGATCCTGAAAGATCAGGCTCCTGTTTTGTTCTAAATGTCTTCAGTTGGAAGCTTACAGGACTTCAGGGAATTCAGCACGTTGCAGGATTGCATCTATTATGCTTAAATCAGATTATATATAAATACAGTGGGCTTAGTTCTCATTTACACTGGCAGATAATGTATCAAGACCTTGATGAATGAGAATCAGGTTTGGGATTGCCCAACTTCAGCCAAGCACTTAAGCGTGTGTTTAATGCAAGTATGTGTGTGGTCCAATAGACTCCAAATTAAGCATGCACTCACATAGTTTGCTGAGCAAGAACCAATGTTTGACAAAGATATACATATTTCATTTACAGGTCTCTGTTAAACAAAATTAAGCAGACATAAGAGCAAAAATAAGAATATAATACTCACTTCTTGGCTCTCTTGGCCCATCCACTGTAACCTTTATAGCTCTGTGGTATGTAGCGACTTGGGGGGGATTTGTCAGGACAGTTATTGTCAAAGTAAAGCTCTTCCCTACAAAGGGAAAAAAACAACAAGGAATGAGTGATTACAACATAAAAACAGTCACATGCATGTTCAGTAAAGAATCAGAGACGCTTAAAATTATTCCCTGTCGTTACCACAATCGTGAAAATTAAAAACATAACTGACCATAGGAGTTTTCCTCCCCTTCAGTTTTACTCTATGTCAAGAATACATCCATGTGTTGACAATCTAAATGTTTCTTATTTAATAATGGGTCATCATACAATGACAGAACAAAAGTGATTCACTGCTGAGGACAAGCCAAATTCTTTGCTGTATTGAAAGTGGTGTAAATCCAAAGCAAGTCAGATAATTTAAAAATTTACTCCAGTTTCGCAGCTGTGTTACAGAGAGCAGAATGTGACCATATGTTATTTACTTCACACAGTTTTATCATTTCATTCGTTTGACTTGACTACAATAAGATGAGGAAAGAATATATTTTCCTCCTGGGAGATATTTTAACAGGGAATCAGTGTCTCCTGTCCTTCATATGCCAGGGGTAATACGATGATATCATTATTACTGGAACACGCCTTTTATTCCCTACATATATTCCATCTATGAAATATTAAGAAAGCCCCCAACTTTCCTGTGAGGGTGAGATATGTCTGTGTGCACGTACATAGCTATCGTCAGTCTGCATTGGGGTTTGTTTTTTTAACTTCACAAAGCTCGAATTCAGGCAGAGATTGCACAAGATCATCTGCAGCCTTTAACTGAATGAAAACGTTAAAAAGAAATAAATAAAGGGAGCTGCCTGTGTCTGAGCACACATTCTCACAGGCGCTGGCCCCCGTTTGGGAGACTCACTGACAGTTGTAATCTGTTAGATATGCAACGGTTAGTCATGTCAGATAGTCAAAACTGAAAACTGTTTCAAGACAGGAAAAGGTGGGCGTACAACACTGACTCAATAAAACAGTCAGCAATCTTTGGCCTTCATGCTCATTTAAGCTGCTACTTTACCAGACACTTAAAACTCTTTTTCCCCCCCCTCCCCTTCCCTGGGTGTATTTGTGCATTTTTGTTGCTAAGGCTTTTTCCTCTCGCTGAACTCTGAAGGCATTCAATCAAGGCACAAATCTTAAATGATATGTAACAGCACAAACTTAATGCAGTTTTTTCAAGCCTAATATAGAACAGCTTATATATAAGGCATAATACAGAACAGAGCTTTGGCTGTCAAATCTAGTAATTGGTCTTTCTTTCTGGTCCAAGTCATATAGCCTCCAAACCTGCCCGAGACACACATCATTTATTATCAGGTGTGCAACTTCAAACTGTCTTGGCTATAATTTTCATGAACTAGAATGTGACATGGATTTTTTTAAAGGAAATATAACTGTCATTTACAGCAAAATGATTTTCCAGGTGAAACTACATTCCAGCTGTGCCCAACTCTCTGAGAGATGCAGGCTGAAGGGATGGGCAGGACCCCGGCAAATAATAGAATTATAGAATGGTTTCGGTTGGAAGAGACATTAAAGATCATCTCATTCCAACCCTCCTGCCATGGACAGGGACAGCTTCCACTAGACCAGGTTGCTCCAAGCCATCCAACCTGGCCTTGAACACTTCCAAGGATGAGGCAACCACAGCTTCTCTGGGCAACCCGTGCCCAGGCCTCACCACCCTCATAGGGAAGAATTTCTTCCTAATATCTAACCTAAACCTTTCAGTGCTTTTTTTCAGTGGAATTGTGCAAAAATCTCAGGAGTCTGAATTCTGTCTCAGTGGCCCTGGCTGAAGGTGGCTTTCCCCATTTTCACTGGAAAATGGATTATTTCTCAGGTTATCAAAGAAGGAGAGTTAGGTGCATGTAGGATGTCCAGCCCTGAGCATCTGCTCTCCCAGAAGTGAAATGTGTGTCCTGCAATAGCCCCGCTGAGGCACACGGTGCCTCCAGGCCTGTTTGTTTAGGGCTGAGAAGAGTCTGTACCTTTTATCCCTCTCCAAACAGGAATTCAGCCTACTGCTCGGATATAGATAATTCTTTAGGAACAGGTTTAAGGCTTCCTTAGGCACCAGCTTGTCATGTCAAAAAGTCCTGACTAATAAATTGTGCTGATGACATTCAGATCACAGGTACCAGCGGGAAAATAGTCGCATATTATTGGTAACAAAGATACTAAAGAGGCCTTTCCAAGCTCCTGTTCTCTTTATACACCAATTCCATATAAAAGTCTACCATGATAAAAATTAACTCAACAAAATATACTGGTTTTAAGATGCTGTAAAATCATTCTATAGAAAAGGACTGCAGGACTTTCTACACTAAATACATCTCAACAGAACACAGTAGCCAGAAAAAAATGCATTCCTTAATATAAAGAGCTACATTTGGACCTCGTTGGAGAGAATGTCTGCACTGTCATCTCTCAGCCAGCCCAAGCTGAAGAGGTAAGCAGGTAATTTGAAAGGGAAACCGGTTTTGTTCCCTAACTGGTATTTTACCAAACCAAAGTGTGGATGAAGTAACACCGACGAAGCCCCCTCACACTTCATAAACCACAGAGCACTTCATTGTGGGGAACTGCACAGCCCTGCCAGCACACTCCAGAGCTTTCAAGAGATGATTTACATATTACAGGATTAAGAACGAAATAAATTTTTACTGTTCTTCACTGTTTCAGTGATGCCGATGCCTTCCACAGCTATTTCACAGATATCCCTCCTCAGCTACAAAATCCTTTAATGCACTTTTTATCACCTTTCTTTATTGCCCTTAGTCATTTCAACTATCCACTTTCAGAGGCTAAAGACTAATTGTAATTCTCTTTTATTAAATTCCCCAGCCAAGCAGTCATCTGGCACTATTGCTTCAGTGTGTCTAAACTGTGCATTCTTTGTTATTCACACATGTGAGCCGAGCTGACACAGAGGAGGATGAGATGGACATATGCTGAAGCACAAGGCAAACCCCAGAAATGAGCTTGAAAGGAAACTCAGCAGCTTGTGTGTGCGTGTTGCATATTTTTTCAGTTAGATGCTAATGTGATTAAAGTATCGGGACACAACAAAATTAAGGTTATGATCCTTTGCTTATTGAAGACAGGAATTCTTTCTTCTCTGTGCTGTGGATCAGGCTTGTAAAAGTGAGCTACTGCCTGAAAACCACACACAACAACTGCTGCATTCGCATCAAACACTCTGGTTACTTAATCTTATGAATCCAAAGAAGGTGTCTAGGAGAAATTATACAAACAGAAACGTGAAGCTTCTGTGAGGCAAACAACATTAATATGTATAAAAATCGAGTTTCTCCATTGAGCCATGGGAAGCAAGTAAAAACGTGGGAGAGGAGGTGAAGTGGTAAGTTGATGATTCAGACTTCACAATCAAATTTAGAGATACAGAGATCAAAGCACAAGTTGCTTAGAAAGATGTAAATCTAAAGTCAGGAACAGGTGTGGATTAGTTTCTTGACACCAAAAAAGGATTTCTTTACTACTTTATTTTTTCCTGTTCTACTTCAAGACCTGTATTTACCGATATTTGTCTATGTAAGGAGCTTTTTCACTTCTGTTTGCAACTACTGCTTTCTTTTCCTGGTATTTTAAGAAGAGTTCTGAAAATCTATCATTAATGATAACTCTTTCTCCTTCTCTCTCTTTCTCTCTCTCTCCCCCTCTCTGTTCTGAGTCTGGAAGACAAGTCTGGACCAATTTCTCCATCCTGCCTCTGGCAGCAGAATGCAGCATTTCAGATCCTCCACCGAGTCCCGGCTGCTTCAAAGGAAAAGCCCTACTTTCTTCCGTTAAGATCATAAGAAATATAGGGGGAGGGGGTCAGCTCTGTTTGGACATAATTACACTTCATCAAAAGAAGCTTTCTTCATCTTCCATGCGTGAAAAGTCTGCAAGCAGTTAAGTCTGTCTTTTTTCTTCCCTTTTTTTCACATTTCTTTTTTTTTTTTTTAAATATAAAAATTGCTATTTGGGAAACTGGCCAAAACTCAGAAAGCCAATATAGTAAAACAGTGCACACCCTTTGTTTTTCTTTGAAGTCTCTTAAATAAATATGTTGAGGGTTTGAAAAGTATACTATCACTTTTCCATAGATTCTACCCAGATTGATCATAGAAAAAGTCTATTCCAAGCCTGCTAGATAAAAATATAAATTAAACTACTGGAACCAAATTTTAGGAGGTTTGTGTTTGCGTCTGTAGCCGTATCTACCGAGGCTTTAGTCCTCTATTTAATTTCCTATGCTTTAAAAAAAAGTATATATCATAGGTTTAAAATGAAATTCACAGATCAGAGTACATCACATTTCAGTTCTTTTTCAGCACTACTGAAAGACTGATACACTGCTGAACTTCTACAGTAAGGCAGCAGTAGCAATGGAGCCAGAGAACTTTCGAACCCAATCTATCAGCAGAATAACAAAGCAGACTCGCTTTTTTAAAGAAAGGAAGACAAATGGAAAAGATACGTAACACCTTATCCAAAAGGAGAATAAGCACTGTATTTATATTGCATTACTGTTGCAAAGTTATTGTGTCTTTCACGTTATTCTTTATTATCAATACCTTTTAAGTTTTAAAATGGTAAAGAGAATTTTTGGCCAGGTCACCAAAATAAAGAATAGTCACTGTAGGCCATGCTTATGGACTCACTTTCACAAAGCACTTGTAAAAATGTGCTGACTGATTTAGACTATCTGGGCCTCTGTCACATGCTTAATTTCTTTTTGGACAAAAACTCTTTCCTTCCTTAAGATGAATTGCAACTGCTTTCTAAAGAATATTACTGTAAAATTAGCTTTATTGCTTATTTCCCAGCACAGTTGTTCTGCTTCTGTTGCTTTGGTTTGCCCCATGTAGGGCTAGTTTAGAAAAATGTAAAATTCCTTCAAATACATAAAGGAAAAAAAACGTAGGTTGAATCAATGACTGATACAATAAACCACTCTGAAGACTTGCAGCAAAAATTGCAGTGCCAGCTTCCTTTGAGATATCCTTTCAATCATTACCTGAAGTTTGAAAGCAACTATGAGACCCTTAAAGAGGAATTCTTGCAAAATTGCAGTGATTACAAAGGCTTTCTATAAGTGCAGTGACATTTCCAGATTATAGGAAGCTCCTAAACAGCTGGAAGACAATGACAGCACTCTATATCTTCAGAAAAAAACCAAAATTGAAAATTACCCTGTCATTTAAAGTAAAGGTTACATTTAGTTCAAGCCCAAGCTTACCAGCAATTCATAAAAAGTCAACCAGCTTACTAAAAAGAAAAGTGGGGGTGATTTTCACAGGTTATCAGCAGTTTGATCATAAAGGGCAGAAAAGTCACTAGTAAACTTTCCACCAACAACTGTTAAGCCTTGAAAGATCTAAGTCCTTAAAGAATACAACCTATAGCACATGTGATATGCAAAATCCCCCTAGTTACAGGTCTTCTATAACAACTTCAGAAGCAGTTCTACTGCTAAAGGTAATTTTCCACCTCTCACTGCCATAGCTTGAGATACATTCTCTGACTCCACAAAACCCAGATCACACATATCCCCTTTTCCCTTCTACCTTTCCTGTGTATTAAAACAGGAAAGCAAGTACCCTGCAAAACATTTTTCAAAACCTGAGTCTAATAAAAACCTGCAGAGATGTGAGAAGTCAGAAAAAATGAATAGAACTTTTCACTTCCTTTGTGCAAATGCTGAAGTTTGCCAATAAAATACGTGTACATCCCTTCAACTGAAAGGCTGACAACCTGAGCAACCTGGTCTAGTGGAAGGTGCCTAAGGCAGAGAGTTGGAGCTAGATGAGCTTTAAGGTCCTTTACAACCCAAACTTTTCTATGATTATATGAACAATGGATTTATGGATTAATCAGTATTTCATTGCCAAGTAAGCTGGACATCCAGACATTACTTTTCACTTCATTATGGACACATAAAAGGCAGTGGCCTACCTCTTCCACTTCTGCCCACAAATCGTAAGTCATTAAATCTGGCCACCTGGTTCTTCATCACGGCAGAAGCGTTTCGCAGCTCTGCAGAGTAGTTCTCATCGTTTCCAGCCATGACAGTGACCACCGTCCCATCTGGCACTTCTCCTAAGGCCACCACCTGTAAAAACGGGAAGACAACCACAACTGGTGAAGCCACACTTTGGAGCTGCAGGTCTCCCTGCCAGCTTTCCAGGCTGCCACGCTCATTACGAAGCTCCGTGGCAGCTTCTCCAGCCTGCTGTGGTGAGGAGCCTTGTACTCGCTGTGCACAGAACAAAGTGCCACATCAAACACAGAAACATCGTGTATTGTCTCCCTTTCTCAGAGCCTAACAGGGAGTTTCTTCTTCGTTGCATTTCTTCAGAAACTTTGAATGTCCTTATGTAGAATGTTTGCTTTAATGCTTCCTGAAGGCCAGCTTTGCTCTTAGCAATGAGTGAGCAGTGAGAAAATACAAGGCACGGCTTGTATCCATAAATTATACACGGGAACATATTTGAAATGGAAAGTTGGAAATTACTATCAGCAGCCTTATCACCTAGATTCAGCTGAATTCTCTGATGGTTGCACCCATCACCCTGACCCCTGAGCTCCTCAGACTTCAAACCAGAGAGAACCCCATATCCACCCATGCCAGGAGTGGCACTCGGGGCACCAGCAGACAAAGCTCTATGCCCAACACACTCTGTGATGGAGCACTTTATGGCTGGAATTCAAACTCTTCAGATGCAATATAAAACAAAGCCGTGTTTCCTTGCAGGCACGTACATTTTCATAGCGCTCGCAAGAGTCACATGTGGTTAGCACTCATACCTCCCTCAAATTCCAGGATGGGTGAACAGAAGATATCAAAGTATTTCATTTCTCCTTACATTCCAGCTACCTGATAGTCTCACTTTTATGCTTCAGTGGTTGTGTAGTGCTCCAACATCTGATCAGATAAATGTCACAGAGCAGACAGCTTCTAATTTGAAAACACGAGGGATACCTACAGTGTTAGTCCTTTGTGACTTTTAAAAGTAAAAATAAAGTTTAGCGGGAATGCTAAGTCACTAGGAAGAAAATATACATGCAGGGCAAAAGAAGTCCACAAAAGTATGAATAAAATAATTTCCTTTTCCCCAGTTAGCTAATACTGGTGCTGGAAATGAATTTATAACAAAAAGAGATTCAGAAATATTGCTTGGCTGAACTCAAACCTGAAAAAATATCTTGAGCTACAAGGTGTCTCCCCTTGAAGTTTCTACCAGTTTATATGGTCAGATATGACTTTTTATGTTATTCAGAGTAATTCATTCTGTCTCCTGAGGTATATATTACATTCTGTCATACGGTCTGCTTGAAATGCCTTTCCCATAAATGATCCTGTCTGAAACTAATAATTGCAGGTTGCCTGGTGATATTAATTCAGTGGAAAGAATAAGGAGTTCTGGATATGTAGGGAGAGCAATTGGCCCAGTGCACTGTACAATGTTTCTCTAAAACAATAAAAAGGAATTACAAAGGTATACAAAACCTGCAAATATTTGAAATAGATCATATTACTGAAAACTACAGCTTGTCTTATTTAAAAGAAATATTGAAGAGAAAGAAACAAGCAAAGCCGAAAGTCTTTTTTTCCATAAAACACCAGGTAATACCACCCAAAACTGAAAACTGAGTTTTGCCACAAACTACTGTGAGGTTTTAATTTATCAAACAGAGATTTTACTTTAAAGTGATATGAATGTCCCTGAACATTAAAACAGAGGAATCACCTCTGTGGGTAGATCTGAGATCCCACTAACTCTCTGCCTTGGGTCTGGCAGCAACCAGGTCTGACGGCTTCAAAACCAGGTGAAAGGAATAATAAATAATAATCATATAATAAATAATAATCTGCTGAACAGATTAGAGAGCTGACTCTAAACATTAATAAATGGATACTGGCTTTAACTCTAAAGCATGGGGCATGGGACTACTTAGAGATCACTCACTTCCCAGCCTGTGACAGACCATGTTATCCCTGGACAGTCTTGTCGTGTTCATCAGCATCCGAGGGAGTTGCACCCTCTGCTTTTTATATCTCACAAAACAACAACAAAAAATCACATTAACTCCAGAAATGCAAAGAAGCTGAGAGCTCAGGAGGAAGTGAGAGGCTGCCAAGGTTCTGCAAAGAGGGAGTGACACTCCTGCAGCCTCATCTCACCTCTTTCTCCCCAGGTACCCAGAGCACTGACACGCAGAAGCATCACAGCCCTATCTCAGCCCCAAACACAGGTACAGCTCATAACACCTGGGGAGGAGGGGGAAAAAACTCTTAAAAGGTTCCCCTCTGTCCCCTGTTGTATTTCAGACCTTTCCTCCCTATGCTTTCCACTTGATGTCAGTTCAATTTGCCAGCTCAGCCATCAGCCCAGAGCTGCACGTGCCGCTGCCATCACCGGGCGATCGCACCTGACCAAGGGCTGCATCATTACTGAGAGGCTTTGGGTGCAGCATGATGCAATATTGCTACTCATCCCACTCACAGGAGACCAAAGGACAAGGCAGAGTGAAATCAGAGGTGAAAATAAAAACTTTGGCTAATAAAATAGAGCCTTATAACGTGGGAAGTTCCCCTGCCATGCAACAGGAATAAAATGCTTGTTCTTTTCATAATTTGATACAGTTTTTGCCACAAAATATCAGAAGACTGTTGAACAGGTACATCGTAGCACCGGGTTAAGAAAAAAAGCTTTGCAAAACAAGTTTGAAACCTGGAGAAATACATGTCATTTTGAGATTTTAAAAAGTTACTGTACATACTGAATGACTGTTGGGATAAACCCTGATTTCACAATTTTTTTCTGTGCATCAATACAAAATTAATTACGTATTCTTAGAAAGGGGATTGTGAATGCACTGTGAAATGAATAAAGACTGTATAAAAAAATAATTAGAAGTAGCCACAGTGCACATTCCTTATCTATTCTTTCATACCCCACAGCTCTATTATTTCAAAATCTTTATTTTCCATATTAAACACTCTACACATTTTGAGGAGTAAAGGTTAATTTTGCCTTTGGTTCCCCATCCTCCCCCCCAACTAAAGCTTAAAAATGTACATGAAGTCAAATGAAGCCCCAAGATAAAAGAAAACCAATTCTTACATGTTTAAAATAACGATTTGTTTTTTTTGCTTAACACAATTCTCCTCTGGTTAGGCAACCTGTTTGCCCAGTTTCGGTCCAATGGGATTTGAACTGGCCAAAGCATGTACCCTAAAGACAGAAGTTACAAGCACAAGGCAAAACTACTGTACAGCACCAGGTACTCAGACTTTCTGCAGAGTCAAATACCAACAACAATAAAAAAACAACACTAGTGTGCATGCTAAATAGATCCTCTCATACATGGGTATCTGCCACATCCATAACTTTCTTGTGAAACACTGATTTCAAACAGCCTCTGAATGTAAAATCTTTTGCTTTGAGAATGCTTTTTCCAGAGATTGCCAAAAGAGCATCTGATACTATTAAAAATATTTTAATGTTCTGTAACTTAAAACAGAATAACTGATTCACGCTACGTTTTGTTTCAAAATCTACATCTGGGATGACAATTTATACATCAGGTTTCAGCTTGAAGCTATTTAAAACAGCTGAGTTATAAACTCTGAAAATTGGGGTTTGGAGTAGAAATGCTGACAGACCCTGAACTACTGTGGTGCTACTGGGGAGAAGTTTTAGACTCCATGACCCATTTTCCCCCTTGCCTTTAGGTCCACTAAGACTCTCTGCTACTACTAGCATCATACAGAAGTCACTTGTAACCTCTAATATGGCAATTTGGGCCTTTATTACTTGCAGTAAAAACTCCCACAGAGGGGGCTAATTCTGATGACTCAACTCAACAAAGTACCACTGGCTACTGAGATTAGGAAGTGAATATGATTTGGACCCAGGTGCACAATATCCATTTGTTTTGTGCTGGAATACTAAGAGCTAGAACTGTATGATAGGTACTTATCTAATACTCTCCCCCCACAAAACTAGTTTGTATTAACAATCCTATTAGTGAGCACACGACAGACACTCCCTCCCCAGTGTGTGCAAATATTAATTCTTAAAATTCAAACCTAATGCTAAGCCAACACTATTTCAAAAAATTATAATCAAACCCAGCACTGTTTATAACATACTTCCTCTCCTGCATATGATTTATATCTGTTTTTTTAAATTAAAACAGTGCTATATCCAGCGTACGTTTTCACTCGAGATCGCTGCAAGAGAATTATGACACACTTAACACACCACTCAAAACATTATCATCAACATATTATTTATTGCCAATAAAACTTCACAAAGTGTGTTGTCTGTGAGCTATTTCACTTTCAAGTTACTGTGTAGCCAAGATTTCTATAGCTCAAATCTATCTTTTTTTTTCCCCTTTCAGAGCTAATTCCCATTCTGTTATAACAACAGTCAAGTGTTTCACTATATGATACACGCAGCTTCTTCGGTCTAAAACTACTGGGCAGCTGCATGCAAGTTACATTTGAAAAGTGAAATAAATTTTTTAAAAAGGGTCAAAAGTCTTTCAAATGAGTTTCAAATTAATAAGGACATATATAATTTTGGAATAATTTTAAAAAGTACGCATTTCATGTGAAAGCACAGCTGCACCCACAGCAGAAAGGTGCAAGGGCCAATTTGTGCCCCTGATGCATCAGTGAATTGGTCAGCAATCAAAATAGGAGACATAAGACACGTATAAATGCACATATATGAACACGGAAAGATGGTAAATGGTCTAATCCTTTTTCTATCCTTTTATCACATGTAGGCATTCTTATTGTAATAATATTTTAAATACTTCAATATTTAGTTTAGATCTTTCCCTTATTCTAATGAGCTGTGACCGCATCCTTTGAATTGCTGTAAGGTAGGAGAAAGCTCAGAAGCCTTAAATGAGAACAGCAACATGAGTACAATAATGCAACAGCTCTCATGTCCCTTCTTTAGAGAATAGCTGTAATACCAACTTAATCTAACACTCAATTAAATTAGAATCACAATTCCCCAAAAGCTCCTCCTCCTCATCCTGCAGCCCCTGTGAAACAGAACCACTGTGATCCACACCTAGAGAGCCTCCGAGTGCTACACCGAATCACAAAGCCAAAAGACACCCCATTTTTCTGATGTTTCTACCTAGTCTGACTACCACATCCTGCACAAGCAGGCCCTGTGCAAAGCGTTCCTCCCGCAATTCCAGCCTAAGTTGTTCCCACACATATGAGCACTTTAGTCAAGCCTCACCCGCACACCCATAACATTTTCAAAACAAAGCTCTATTTTTATCACCTCTCACTTTAACACCAGCTCATTTTACCACTTCTACTATTTTTTTCCGCATAAACGGCTGTGATAACACGGCTGGCAGTCGGGAAACACAAGAACAAGGCAATGTTCTGGAACACGCTGGGTGATAGAAAAGTTCACAAACTTTTCTATCTTTGGAGGGATATCCAGGCATGTTATTTTTTCACAGGAACATGTGGATATGATGAGCCCCTCACAGAGCCACCTCACTCAGACCCCACACCCCACTCGGGCAGGTGCTTGGGGACATCCTCAGACACTGCCTTCTCCCTACCAAAGGCTACGGGAGGGAAAACTCCAGGGGGAACGCTTGGAAACATTGTTAGGGGAGGAAAAGGGTTTGCTTTAAAGCACGCAATTATTGTTGTTATTATTACAGCTTTTGTAAAAAATCGTTTCCTCTCATTAGCGCGCCGTGGGGATGGAGACAGAAAATTAAAAGCAGCATCCCCGGTGCAGAGTGGGGTGGGATTTATTATGAAAACGTGGGACCCTGCCAAGGAGAGCGTCTCTGGGCAGCCACTTCCTCGCTTGTCCACCAGGAGAAGTGAAGGGGCCCAGTGACCCCCCAACCCAGGACCTCTGTGCCCCCCTTCCCAGCCCAATCTCAGCCCGGGCCGTTGGAGGGCAAAGCCCTGATCCCACTCTGCCACCCGAGCCTGATCCTCGGACACCTCCCACCCCACCCAACACACACTCTTCAGAGCCATCCCAAATCCCCCAGTCCCACTCTTGGGAGCGGAGAGGGAGGAAGGGGCACCCCAGTGGGTCAGGGATTGGTTTTCTCGCGGGAGGCGGCACCCACTTCGCCACACTGAGCTTCGGCCGAGGGCGGAATCCCCCCTTCCTCAGGAAAGGAAAGCAGGGGTTTTTTATAAAAGAAGTAAAGCCCAGGAAGATGGGCAGCGGAGAGCAGAGGGTGTCTCCGAAGGGGATGTTGAGGAGGGCACAGGGTATCCCGGGGCTGCGGGGAGGACACGCCGGCAGTGCCCCGCGGGGATGGAGATAACGGGATGGCTCTGGGGGTGCGCGCCGTGCCGGGGGGGCGGGAGGAGAGAGACACCGGGGCCGCGGCAAGAGAGAGGGTGGAAGAGTGGGCATACGAGTGGCATAGGAAACACAGCAGGACGGGGGGCACGGGAGCCACTGCAAGACCGGGAGAGGGGGGGTGGGAGGCACTGCGGGGGGTGCATCCCGAGATACAGGAGGCGCAACAAGACGCGGACAGGACACAGAAACCNCGGGGGGGCGGGGGGCACAGAAGTCCCTGCAGGATAGGGAAGGAGGGGGCACCGGAGACACTGCGAGACGGACAGACAGAAATCCGTCCGTGCGGGGGGGCACAGAAGCTCCTGCAGGACGGGGGTCACCCGAGACACTGCGGGCCGGGGGGGCACAGAAGCCCCTGCGGGAGGAAGCGCAGCCGGCGCGGCGCGGGGGGAGCATCCCCGGCCGGGGCGGCTGCGGGAGGGGGGGTCTCAC
>WEIV01011831.1:16691-36155 GCA_013390005.1 Calyptomena viridis | reverse complement strand
CGGACCAGCTCGGCGGGGTGGTCAGCGATGATCTCCACCATGGTGCGGTTATCGTGGGGGCGCAGCCGGGGCACGGCGGCCGCCGCGTCCTGCTGCTGTTGCTGCTGCTGCTGCTGGGCTACCACCACGGGGCTGACCTCGCTCATCTTGCCGGGCTGCAGGCTGCTGGAGGGGGGGCTGAACCTCCGGCTGGTGCTGGGATCTACGGGAATACGCATCACAACAGCCACAAGTTAGCGAATTGGGGGGCGGGGGGGGGAGCGGTAGGGGGATCGCTCGTCGAGGAGGCGTGTAGTGGGGGGTGGGGGTTGTAAAAAATATATATATATCTAGCGAAAAAAAGGGTGAATGAAAAAGTGAAGATTAGGGGCAAAAAAGCAAATCAGGCAAAAAAGTAGAAAAAAAAAGGAGCAGATTAAACGCACGAGAAAAAAAAAACTCAGTCTGTTTTTTGTTTGTTTGGGGTTTTTTTGGTTGGGTTTTTTTTTCAAAGAAAGATGGACGGGGCGGGGGGGGATGCCGGTCTGGGGGCGCCTGCAGCCTGGAGCAGCGAGGAGGCAGAGTCTGGCGGTGGGTCCGGGGCTGCCCTTCTCAGCACAGCCCGGCTGGAAACTGCATGGTCCCGGCTTCTGCCCAGCTGCAAAGCGCTGCTGCTTCTCCTCCTCCTTCCTTCCTTTCTTTTCGCACAGTCTCTCTGCTCTTTTCCCTTCTTCTAGCCACCTCTTCTTCCCCCAAGTGCTTGAGTTTCTTTGCTTTTTTCTTTCCCTCCCTCCCCGTCCTCTTTTCCTTTTCGGATTTTCCAAAGATTGTCTTGGGAGAAGTAGAACTCGCTGCCGGTTCAGCTTCCTGGGCTGCTGCTGCTGCTGGCCGCCAGAATCGGAGCGTAANCCAGCTCGGCGGGGTGGTCAGCGATGATCTCCACCATGGTGCGGTTATCGTGGGGGCGCAGCCGGGGCACGGCGGCCGCCGCGTNGGAGAGGAGAGGAGAGGAAGGGGGTGTTCGGGGGAACGTCCCGGTTTCCTCCGAAGAAATCTTCCTCCTCCGGACACGCACACACACACGGGGAAAAAAAAAAAAAAGGAGCAAACAAAAAGCCTCGCTGGGACAGAGGCGAGGAGCCGCTGGGTTCTGCTTATTGCCTTTGGCTTCAGGAAGCGGTAGCTCGGGAAGGGGCTTGGGAAAAGCGGCTCCCCCCCTCCGAAAAAAAAAGGTGCTCCCGAAGCGATTTCGGCGTGGAAAGAAAGTTACTGGGGTTGTTTGAGTGAAGAGGAAAGTCACAGAGCTGATAATTAAAAAGAAGCTTTTCAGCTAGCTCCTTCGGGAGGATCAGGACTTAAGAAAGTTGAACTTTCGGATTCCCAGGAAAAAAAAAGCGGGGAGCATGGTTGAAAAAACCCAAACAACACGAGAATAAAGCCCCCCTCCTCAGGCTGATTTCTAAAATATGACCAAGTAAATTCTGGGGAAACGCAGCCTCCGTGCAGCCCGGTCCTTCACATGAAGTCGCTGCTGGGTCCAAGTCCGTTGAGTTGAATAGGCGAAGGAAAATCGTGCTTTTTTTTTTTCGCCCTTGATGAGCAACGGCAGCAAAAAAATCATTAAAATGTCGCTTTGTTTGAGTTATTTTTCTTTCTGAAAAATCGAGTTAAAAATCATAATAATGAAAAAAAAGCAACCAAAAGCAACAAACTTCTTTTGAGTCCCAAGAAGTTGAGGTCGGGGAAGATGAAGGAGCCGAAAAAAAAACCCAAACCCACGCCACAGTTTTTTTGTCCTGAATGTGGTTTTTGGAGGCTGGGATTTCTAATGATTAGGTTTTTGTGGTTTATATATACAGGACTCTCTGGCTAAGGCGATCATTATGCTGATGAGAGTCAGCAGCACGTGGTGCTTCAGTCCTCCGACTTCTGCAGCCTTCAAAATAAATAAACCAATGTGCATCCCCCCCAGGAGGAGAAACTCTCACCCACGGGGAGGGGAACGGGGAAGGAGGGGAGCAGGAGACGGTCTCCAATCTCCACTTCTCTCCGGGTTTTTTCCATTAACACTTTTGGGCTTGTTTGTTTAAAAAAAAAATAATAAAAAGAGGCATGAAAAATCTTGTTTGCAAAAAAAATAATAGTAAGAATAATCTTGTGCCAAAGGGTTTTTTGCTAAGTCTCCAGTAGTCTAAAGCCTAAACCATTTCCTTGAATGAATGAAAGCTATAAAACCCCCTTCAGACTATTAAGGTAAGGGAGTCTGGTTTGTTATCTCCCTTAAAAAAAAAAAAAAAAAAAAGGGCAGATCTTATTAAAAACCATTTACATACCCAATGGTATGAAAGTGTCACCGCCTCCCCGCACAGATAACAGCCTATCACAACCCGCCCTCTAATTTCTAAGGCTTTACTCCGACTTGCTACTTCCACCTTCTTGTAAAAAGTCGGCGCTGCGTGTGTGCTCCTTGCTCGCCGCCTGTGTGTGACTCGGGGCGGTGTGTGTGTGCTTTTTGTGCTGGGGAGTGCGCGGGATGCGGCCCTTGCACGGAGCGCTTCCAAACCCCAAGCCCGGAGCCCCGACCCGGCCGGGTTTGTCCCGCTGAACCCTCCGCCAAAGGCCCGGCCAAGCGGCTCCGGCGTTCACGGGCTCGGGTTGTCCGTGTGTGGGTGGTGGTGGCGGCACGTCCGAGGCCGTTTCCTCACCCTGTTTCCTCCTGCCGGGCGGCAGCGCTGCCCCCCGCGCCTTCCTGCGACCACTCCCCGCAATTTCTGTCCCCCCGGGGCGAACCCCAGCTGTGCCCGGGGGAAGGTGCGTGCAGACGCGGCAGCGGCTCCTGCCCCGCTCGGCTCCGGAGCAGCAGAACAACCCGCAAGCTCCGCCGATCGGTCACAGGGGAGAGCTCTCGCTCCGCGCACCGCGGCTGAGCTGCGGCTGCCGCCCCCGCTCCGCGCCCGCCGGGTGCTCACCCAGCCCCGGCTCCGCGGCCATCCCTCCGCTCCGTGGCTTTCCCACGCTCCCCGCGGGGAGCGGCACCCCTCGACCCACTGCCTCGCAGGGATCTGTGCCCTTTGCTTTTTCGTTTCCTTTCTCCCCCCAACATTTTTTCTCTTTCCTCCCCCCCCCTCTTCTTTTCCCGGTCCAAGGTTGGAGGGGCTCTGAAAGTTTTCCATCCCGTTGTGAAAATGCGATCCTTGTGGATAATGCTGCAAACCCCTCCTGAGCTCGCCCCGCTTGTCTCGACAACCACAGGGATCCGCTTTTCCCCCACGACGGCCACAGACATTTCCAAAGCACAATTACTCGTCACCTATACGGACTAGTATATGTGCAGAAGCTCCGGTTTGCTACGGTTGTGATACAGAAAATGTATTTTTTTCATAATTATTTTGGTAAAATGTTTTTGTCCATAGATTCTTTTGGCTTCCTCCACCCCCTCTTTAGCTGGCTCTAATACACTCCATAAGAGCCATTCCAAAGGCATTAGAAAGAAGGCAAGAGGTTGTTTTACATCCAAATGCTATATAAGCCTGACAATCATGATTTATTTCATTTCAAACAAGAAGATACGTTTCCACTTTTAATTAGTCACACTAAAAATTTTACAGTCACCCCTCTTCCTACTAAAATAAAATAAAAAGTTAATTAGGATAAACTAAACTAAGTCATTGGAAGCTACCAGTTTAAGGTCACTTAAAATAGTCCAGGGTTATTTATAATGTCGAAATAAAATTTTCCACTGAACGCCCTAACAAAGTTTCAGGTATCTGGCACAGCTGATTTTCAGTCTTCGTGCAAAAATATCTTTCTGCTGTACATTTACACATTTAACAGGAACTTACCACAGCCTGGAACAGATTGCAGCTCAGAGCTCTGGACTTTTATTTAAATGGTTATGGACAAATTAATAAAAGTACCAGTAATGTTTATGGACCTACATAAAAGCTGGATGGGATTTTTCAGAAGAAGTCATTCATGTTATGATATATATAATCTGGAACGTTGGCTTAGATTTGGCTGAAATGGAGAGCAACCCTGCTGCTCAGCTTTCCTTGGGTTTTATTTCAGAACTTCTCGGAATTTTAGCACTGGTTGCAAAATGGGTCATATTTTAAGATCGTAGAGAGTTGTAGGAGGTTGGTGAAAAAAAATGTGCTTGCGCTGCAAGTTACATCTTCGCAAACACCTTCGGATCCACTTTACAAAATCGAATTTTCATTAGTACAGCTGTGCTCGCTGCAATTTAAATTGTCTTTTAGCTTTTTTGCTTTTAACTGTGTTATGAATACACTTATAATTAGATTGCTTTTGGACAAAAAGGTAATATTTTAAAGAGCGCTGAGTTTGTTTACCATCACATTTATAAAACACAGGCCCAGCACGCACCAGTTGTAAGCACTGCATGCTCAAGATGAAAAATAATTATCAGATATAAAAGATTCTAACCTGGATGATATTCCCTAAATAAATAGTTTTGATGCCAGTTTGCACAGCTGGAATGTGCTGTAAATATAAGGAATACAGAATTTATTTTGAGCCTCTCTATGTATGCAAATAACCTTTATGAAACAGGAATAAATGAATGGGTTCAATGGGTTTGTTATTGTATTGGATATTTTTAGTCAGAGCGACTACAGCAATGTCTGCAATTATTACTATAGTGAATGAATGGCCAATATTCTCCTTTCCAACATCTACCTTCCCAAACTTTTTTATTCACTCATGAAATGCATTGAGCCAAAATATGTGAACTTAAGTAAACTTAATGCTAGAGCAGGTTTTGCCCAAATTTCCATTCATTTCAGTAGGGGCGAGATAAGCTCCAGTGTGTCTTGGCAGAGCTTTACTTTCACTTTGGTTGGAAGTTGACTGTTTGCCCAGCTATTCTTTGCTTTTTCTTAAGTATGACAAATAGTAACTCTAGATTAGCACGTTATTTGGTCTGCTAAGTAGGCGTGTGGTAATGAGCTCTGTAACTACAGCATTCTTACTCAGGCTATGCACTACTATGGTTTGTTTAACTACCGTGTCCCTGTCCCATTCATTTACAGCCCAGATAAAAGCAGATTGTGTCCTGAAGTTAGTAAAAAAATATTTAATATTTCAGCACTGTGCACTGGTTTTTAGTGTTTAGAGTGCTCAACACAAACATAAGCATAAAGGTTTGAAAGACAGACTAGAAAATTATTACATAAGAAAAAAAAAAAGCAATCTTGAGTACATTACTTTTTACCCCCCCCCCCAGTATTGTCAGTTGAAAGTGAGGACTGAGAGCTGTGACTCGTGTTCTGTCTCAGGATTTGATGCTGAATGCTCTGAGACCTCAGACAAGACTTTTAGCAAGTTTTTCTTCAGTATAAAATGATCTAATGACTATCACCATATACTTTTTGAGATAGAAGAATATGTGTTAAATTCTCAGAGGTCCAAAGATGAGCAGGACTCGGCATTCAGTAATACCAGGAAAAAAATTCTGAAAGCAGGAAGGAAACCTGCCGTGTCAGTGATGAAAAACCGTCGGCTTTTCCACGGCACGCAGTGAAACACACACTCTACAAACAACAAAGTAATTACTTACTGCTTCTGAATTTTTCCTAAATGATGTATTTTCTGCTTCTCTAATAAGCAGGGACTGCAAGCCTAGGTGTGGGTCCTACTGTGGAGTTCTCCCATTTCCCTCCCTGTCTGCAGCCTCTTATGCCCCATTGGAATCGTGTGTATTTCAGTGAGGTTTAAAGCAGCAAACGACCATGTCATCATTGAGACGGAAAGAAACGTCAGCCTGCTTGTCATTTTGTAGCAGGATTTGAAAGAGAAAGTATGACCTATGCTTTCTGGCAGTAAAAGCCTGAATGTGTAGCAGGATTAGAAAAATGCATGGCCTGTCTTTCTCAAATAAATTTTTTTAATTTTTTTTTTTTGCTTGCACATGCAAACTGAAAATTAACCGTAGAAAGTTGCTAAGGTCCTCATAGTTAGGGACAAACTTTTTTTCATGGCCTGACCAACTTTGCTCCTTTCCATTAATCCTCCTCCCAACTTCTGTGTTACTAATGAGGAAAAAGACGGGTTTCCCCCTGGATGAACTCAGATTTAGAGATATAAAGGCTAAAAAATGAGAACTCAAATTTTTTTTTTTCATTATTTCAGAATATCATGAAGCATCATGAGCCAGAAACTTCACATCTATTTTTTTCTGTTGACACTGAAAACTGGTTCCGTTGACTAACTGTGAGGAAATTGGGTGGTATAACTGTTTGTAATTAAAAAGGTTTTATGCATTTGGAACCTTGCAGAGTCCCTAAATTTTGCATGCTGTTTTTTAAGAGTCTAATGAAGTGTGCTCTGGCCAGATACAAGCTCCATAAAGCTCACACAGGAGATACTACAAGATGTAAATCAGTCTTGATTGGGAGAGGTGTTTTTGCTGCTTCCAACCACAAGCATAGCACCAGATCCTTGCATTTACTCTCTCAGTATTGCAATGGTGAGGATTCCCATTGTAAAGCTATTCTCAAAAGCATGGATGCCAGAAAAAAATTCTTTGTTACTAACACAAGACTTGAATCTGAAGCAATAGAAAAACACTGAACAGTGACAAGCTTGTTCTAAAAAGGATGAAAGCAGACAATAAAAGAAGTGGTGCAGTTTACAGGAGTGAAATAGAAGAAGAAAGCACGTAGTAATTTAGAATAAGCATAATGGACACTGGAAACCAACCCTCTGAGGACCATAAAAACTATTTTTGCCCTTTCTTTCCTGAAAATTCACTCAGGCCAGACCAGAGCATCAAGAACATAATCATATTCATGGAAGGACATAATGTAATCCTGAAAATACTGAGCATCCTGTTCATATTTTAGCAGAGATATGTGTGTACCCCACATCAGGTGTGGCCTTAAGGCCTTGGGTGTGGAGGCAGAACAGCACCAATCCCTTAGTGGGCTGTTGTGGAATTGGCAGCCAAGACACAGGAGACAACAATGTTAGTCCAAAAACAAGCCGTAAGGGCAGATGACAAAACATGAGACATCTCAGGAATGATTCTCTCTAGTAATAAAAGACAAAGATCTGGCAGAAAAAATATTATAGGTGAAGCTGCCAGCAGTATCTGCAGTTGAGCTTGTCTGCCACTTTCCAGTATAAGACCTTGTTTTCACTCACATAATGTTGCCAATTTTTAGCTGTTCAGGATGAGCTTTTCAATCCTGAGTCTGCCTCAAGCTGAACTTTTTGGAAACTTGCAGCAGAAATACTTCTGCTGCTTCTAAGATCGGCATTGAGAGAAAACATTGTTTCACAACAGTGTAAAATTTCATCCCAATACCTATTTCAGAGCTGGGATAGGAATTTTTACTAAGTAGGAGAGGAATAAAGAGGAAAAAGTAGATAAGTTCCTTTTGTTGCCCTTGACCAAAAGGATCCACCCAAACTTGGCTGAGTTAGAAGCTGCTGAAAATTGTTGAGGTTTTTCTTGCGCGTGCTCAGTCCACATGGAGGAGTTGGCAGCTAAATTTTGCAAAGCCTCCATAGCAGCACTGGGCTTGCTAGACTGGATTGGATCTGTAGTCAGTCTAGTCTGACCAATATTCTCCCTGACAGTAGGCTGCACTGTTTTGGAGGAAAGGATAAGAAACCCTTGAGTCAGCAGAGAGAGACGGGATCTATTCCTCCTTTAAGGTCTCATCCTAGTTAATAGTAGCTTATAAAAAATACGATCAGAATGACTGTCAGCAGTTCAGTTTTAAAATGTGTCTTTTAGAAGTCTATAATTCAACCATAAAAATTCCTTACAGGCTGAAATCTGGCTTTTACTCTTAGTTCAGAAGTCAAAATTCTCTACAGATATTTTTGAATAGTCTGTTTGGAAGTGATAGGAAAAAAATGGTCATGCACAAATTCTGGACATTTCTTTCACAACACACTTCATCATTCAGTCATGATAACTATGATAAGTTTTAAAGTATTTGTTTCAAATGCTGGTCAGGCCCTAGAAGGAATGTGAATAATTAAAATCTTCACCTTAGCACTAGATTTTCAAACGTGAATAAGGTCTCTGACCTCAGGATATTAGGAGCATTATGATATTAGGAGCTTATGTGGTGAAATACTAAAACCTGTTATTCTAGTTTACCTTATAAATATTTAGATAATTTATTAAATGCACATATTAAAAAACAATCCTTCTGTCTTTCCATGGTAAAACTGTGAAGACAGTCGCACAGATGTTTTCCTAATTTAAACATAAGAATCACGGAATCACAGAATATGTTGAGTTGGAAAGGATCCACAAGGATCATCGAGTCCAACTCTTAGCCCTCCACAAGACCATTCCCAAGAGTTACCCCATGTGTGAGACCAACATAACCTGGAAGTATCCAGGAGGAAAAAGTAAGAGGTCCTCAGAGGGGGCAAAGCAGATGCAAAACCTTTCTTGAAAGACCACAGCAGCTTTCATTACTACCAAGCTTGCCTTTGTAGTGGAGAAGATAGAGCAACTCTTCCCATCCCTGGAATGCTTTCAAAGATACTGTGCTTGGCACCCTGAGGTGAATGTGATTTTTGAGCAGATAAAAGCCCATTACATGAAAAGGCAGATCCCACCCTGCTTTTTTTTTCTTTTTTTTTTCCACTTGCTAAGAAAGAAAGAAAAGCCTTAATCTGTCTGTAGTTCCACTGATTTCAATGGGAGCCTTCGTTGAATAAGGGTCTGCTTCATCTAAGAGAAGCAGAGGCAAGACTTCAACTAACTTGGTACTTCAGGTTACTCACCTTATCCTTTCACATTTCCATGTCTAAATGTCCATCTTGGTGAAGAACATGTCAAGTCTTTCAGCTCATTATTTCCACTACATTTTAAAGAGCTGGAATAACTTGAATTTTTAAGCACAAGAAAACCGTGTTCCACTGTTTTTTGACAATTGAAGAACATGGACTGAGGGAAGCAGAGGAAAGCTCTATTTACTAAACACCACATGTAGATTACCACTGATAGTTTTTCTAAGGAAATTTATGACCTGTGTCGAGTAAATAAACTCCCTTTTTGGTAAAGAATCTGCAGCCAATCATTCATGCTTGCTTAGAGACATTACTGTTCATGTTGCTTTTATGTGGAAGGCTACAGTAAAGGGTGATGTTATGTCTAAAATAGACAGTTGGCAGCTAAAAAAGAAAAAAAGGCTATTTCTGACATTACTTATCATGAGATTCTTGCTAGATTATGGCACATTCACTCTGGTTCAGGAAAGAAAGAAAGGATAATGATAGGACAATTATAATTCTTGTAACTAATATGTTATCTTCAAGCATGCACTTGCACGCCCAGCTCCATTTACTGGCAAGTTATGGCATTTTACACATCTGAAATAAACAGAGAGCTCTCAGTGCATTCAGAATGTTTAGTAAGTCTGAAAGCTGTTTGCTCTGTATCTCAGAGTAAATGAGAATGGCACAGACACTTTCCTTCTCCTGGCCGTCCACCCTGTACTCCTATAATTATGCTCCTTCCCTGCTCCCTTTCCTCTCCCTGTTTTACACTCTAGGTCCAATGGAAACATAGTTATTGAAAGCAATCGTGAAAATTAAGTGAGAAGAAGAAGTGAGAAGAAGGTATATCATGTTTTCAGAAATATGAGTGTTCTCATGTACAAGTAACTTTGGTTTCCAGCTGTACCCCTCTTGATTGACACTGGTGTGGAAGGGGAACTGGGCTGTTATTAAGACTACCTAATTTAATAGATGCACACAGTGTCTTTGGCTATTTTCTTCTATCATAAGTGAAATTATCAATACAGACTTTAGTAAATACAATTCCACATCAAAAATATTCTGAATTTAAAATGAGTACGTGCCTTTCTGAGTGATGATCCCATGCCCTCAATTCAACCTACTACACTTCAGCATGTGGGCTCTGTAACATCACTGGGGCTTTGCCCTGTCTAGAAAAATGATCTGTTTTTGATGAGGGGTGTCAAAAATAGTTTTCCACCCTCAGATACACTCAAGGACTTGTAGAAATAGCTGCCTTACTGGTGTGGACAAGGTCAGGCAAGTTCATTGCTTACTGTAGCAAATGATGCCTGTGGAGGGCTCATGGGACAACTTGCCTGCATAGGATTTGCCTCGGAGTGTGTAGAAGAATTTGTTACAATAGGTGTTGAACTCACTGACTTTGTCCACGCTGGAAGAGCAGTTGTTTTCAACCCTACTCCAAGATATGCAGAGAGTGGGTGGGCATTTTGACAGCAGATCTCAAAAACACGTTGTTTCTCTGCGGTAGGTGTGTTCCTACCAAAATATCAATGCTCTGAAAGGCCCAGTTAGTAAACTGGGATAGTGCAAAGTCTGCAATAACAGCATGGCCTGTGACTTTCTGTGTTGGTGTACACTTGCAGGATGTCAGATGATGATCAGGATTTTTAATATATGGCCACTTATCCATAAAAACAGAATTCAAGGCCATAAGCCAATTGTCAAAGACTATGCTGTCTAATTTAAAGAATGGTTAGGGGAAGAAAATACCCATGTTATAAGCAAGGGATCAATACTCTCACCATGTGGAGGTACTGACATAATAAATAATGCCAGATCTTGCAGCTCTTCACACACTATGTACCCTTCTGAACTCATGTGAAAAAGTATAAGAAACTATTTTGCCAAACCAGTCTGGATCAGGCATTTCTACTTCTTAGATGTTCGTTAATAATTGAGCAGCTCTGTGGAAGCACTATAAAAGAAGTGGATTGTACCAGAGGTTTTCTTTTTCTATGGTATTTATTTTTGCAATTACACAAAGAATAAGCTGGCATATGACGAGGGAAACTGAAGCAGAAGTTATTTTTCAAATGGGTAAAAGAAGATGCTATTTTATACGAACAACTTTTAGTTGACCTTTGCAATGAATGCCATAAAGTACTATTTTGGCCACAAATGGAACAACATTTTTAGAAGGATTAATGTTTAATCTGTTGTCTGTCTGTCTATCTGTGCAGGATTTTAGAAAGACTGGAGGAAGCTAGCAGCTCACTCTCACTTATAATTACATCTGTAAAACTTTAGAACTGTGCAAGATCTTTCTCTGATGTGCTGGATGCCATTAGCATTAGTATATTACCACAGAAGAAGACTCCAAGGTAGACAGTGACCTTCATAAGAAATCTTCCAAAAGACTTCTATCTCTCAAAAGCTTTAATTCCCAACAAGATCTTGACTCTCACAAAACCCACTAAAACATATGAACTGTTCAGTACATATCACAGAGTTGATAACAGTATTTTTTGATAATGATAAAATCCAGGGCTATATTAGATAGGAGAAAGTAATTTTTGAGGAATTTTGAAACACTGGAGAAATTTCAGAGGGGTCAATCACTGCACTTATAGTCAGTGATTAATTTTTTTTGGCTTTTTTTTTTTTTTTTTTTTGGCATTGGTACAGGTTTCTGTCAAACTACACATCCTGTGGCATTCACACAATATTGCACAAGTACTATGCAGTCATTCTTTGTCTTTCCCAGTCCTGAATGTTAGAGGAATGTGAGTCTTAAAAAATAAAATGGACACACAAAAATCTAGATACTTTACAAATACTTTTAAACAGAGGAATAAAGGAGGTAGTAAGAACAGGGAAAGAAACTCTCCAGACTCAAAAGCTCTGTATTGGCAGTCTGCATCAATTCCCAGTAAAAATGCTTTAGCTGATCCCAGCTGTAATACTGGCTCATTGGAAAAGGTGACTGGGTATGTCCTTTGGCTGATCTGAATGCACTGACTATAGTTTAAAATCAACATCCTGACTTTTTCATAATTTAAAAAACGTATCTAATTCATTAGTGTAAGCATATTTTAAAATGGCCCTGTATTTTCCATCATGATAATAAGTTGAAACTGGCAGAATGGAAATTGGAGAGAAGTAGCAAAGAAATTGAAAAAAGTATCCTGCTATGTTTCCCAGCTACAGCAACGACCAAAGCTGCCAGAGAAGCACCTTATACAAAAGGAAGACTGTCTGTAGAAGAGGTAAGAATATTCTCAGGAGCTCTGCTGAAGGTACTGCTTCTTATCCAAAAGAAAAATGGAAATATGTAATTGTACCCTTCCTTTAAAAGTAGGTCTTGCTGCTTTCCTGTGTGTTACAGATTACATGTTATTTTACATTGGAAGCTTAGTGCTAAAATCTGAAATGTAAGGGCCAAGTTCTGCTCTAAGATACACATGCACCAGTCCAATGAGCTCAAAGAGAGCTGTGTTCATATGTTTAGCAATGGAATTTGGCCCTAAATATTTAAACATTTATTCAGAGAAAAAAAAGCTTCTCTGATACATTTGTATCTCATATCTAATGTACACAGATTACTACCACGCTGAGACATAAAAAGTGTTGGGGAACCATAAACTGAGCATTCTACCTGCTCTGCGTGGTCAAATAACATGAATTTGTTGCAGAACATTAAGGAAATTAAATCTTTAGCAACCTGTGGCTGATGTTATTTATTCTGCAGTCCAGAAGTAATTTGATGCAAATTGCTGGCACTATTCCTACATTTCAAGAAATTACTGTTTTGAATGGACTGACTCTGGAAACTTTCATTATATGAATATGCAATCCAGAAAGAACTAATATCCTCTGCTTGTATTTTTTTTGCAGAGGAAAGCTCAGTGTTCTGGCTAATTCTCACTTATCTTCCAAAGGCTTATGACTGGAGTCCACAATAATCAAATCATGTCATTTGGAAATGGTCAACCTGAGGATCCCACTTTTCTCCATGGCAAAAGACCCAGATGTGTTTTCGCTAAGGATATGAAGGATGCAGAAACCTGCAAATTTTCCTCAAGCAACATAATACTCCAATTTGTACATCTAAGTGCAAAATAACTACTTATACCTGCTATTTTCCATGGACGAATGACAGCTAGAGGAGAGCTGAGTTCCAAGTTCAGACACCTAAATTTTGTTGTCTGCAAGTAAATGTTTATATTTACACTAGGTGTTTAAGCTCCCATGATACTCAATAGTGACCTAAGGCTCAATTCACTTGCCTAAAATTAAGCATCTAGTGCCATCACAGATGCCTCGGGCTACCTAAGAAATCCCCATGGAGCTGGAACATTTGAGTCAGGACCTTCTTGCAGTGCTTTGGAAAAGCAGATGGAGCCCAGACAACATAATCCAGAGGATTTGACATGGACAGCTGAACTCAACCCTCACAAACACAGTCAGTGGCTTCTACAGAGCCAGTCTAATGGCCAAACACAGGTGTCTGCTTTTACATGAACTGAATTGGTCTCTTGCCTGCACTGGCCTTCCATTGAAACCTACTCCTGATATAATGTTTGCCAGAACAGATCCTGTTACCAGAGTAATCACTATGCTTCTGGTTCAGTCAGGGTTAACTTTGGTTGTGTATTATGTGCAGCACAGTGGTTTCAGTGAAATGCTGGCAGGCAGGACAGCCAGAGTGATGGGCAGGTGTGATTACAGGGGTGATGAGTCTCTCTTGATGTGCTTCAGTGTGTTCCTTGAGATCCATTTGGACAACGTTTAGCTAAAGCTGCTACCTGCTCCCTAGCAGAAGTCATCTCTGGCTACTACTGTTGGCTCTTTCCCTTGCTTGACTGGAGCTTTGCCTCCTTTTTACTGCTCTCATTTTTAGGTGACAAGGATACCCAGCATACTGCCAGAGTGCTCCTTCAAAGCTGCATGTTTATTTGGGCACAATTAGCTTTGTAAGAAAGACTCTGCACTAAGACTTATTTTCTGGTTTTAAAGCCTTTTGGCTGGAGCTCTCTAACCATAGAGGTCATCCTTGAATATCTCTGGCTATAGAGGCGCCATGCATGATGTTGCCAAAATGCTGTGACCCTTGTGGGAAGAACATAGGAAAAAAAGCATGTGCAGACTTGTTAAGTTCATTAATTATCATGGTCTTCTGCTAGGCCTTCTACCCAGGTCTTGCATCAGTACTAACAAGGTGAGTTAGGAGTGATCCAAGACCAAGAAATTCTTCACTGGTACAAATCATTATTTTGGTTTGCTCTGGTGATTATCTTGGTTGAGATCAAACCTCAAGCGTTACTTCAGATAATATATACAATTATTAGCATAAGCTTCCTTGATTGTGTGTGGAAACTCCCAACCTCATTTGTGGAAGCCATGGTTTTGGAAGGGTAAGCAAACAAGCACTTTTTAGGCTACAGTCTCAGTTGGGGCAGTTTATTGGAGAGGCTGGAGAAATTAGTGGCTGGGGAAAGGACCCTTATAAAGTAGTTTTTCTTCAGGTGTGTTGATTCAGATCAGTCAGGAACAAAACGCTGCTTTTATCTTGTTTTACATTTAATTCATATGCTGCTTTCTTAAGGGCGTGCCTATGGTGCTGGCTTCTCAGAGGGGTGTTAGTTAATACATGTGCAAAATGATTACTAGAGATTGGAGGTCTGGGTCACAACTGGATTATACAACACAAAGTTCTATCCTCAAGATCACGGTGCTACCTAATTCTGTCTCTTCAGGTCTTTAATTTCCAGGCATTGAAATTGCCTTAAATCCATTTTGGCATGGAATGCATCATTATTTTCATATTGTGCTAGTCTACTCTCCTGCTTTCATCTGTTTTAAGCCAGGAGTGAATAGGAGTTGGCAACATCATACCCGACCATTATATTGCAGAGTACACTTTAATCAGCACCCTAATAAATAGCACGCCCAATTAATTGGGGAATTTGCCAGGAAACCAATTCCCTTCCCTGCACTTCAGTGGCTGTACATGATGGATAAATAGCATTCTTGCTGTTGTCTGCAAGCACATTTGTTGTAATGAACAGGTATGATTTGGTGTTTGCTGGCATGTGTTTCGTCAGTAGCTCTGCTCACTTTTGAGTAGGCTCCTGTTTCCATGCAGTTACTAAAAATAAACAAATGACAGATTTCCCTTTCAGTATTTGCTTCAATCAAGGTACTGCTTTTGTGTTAAAAAGTAAAAAATATTGTAGTCTATAGATTGCATTCCTCTACGGTTTTGACAATTAAGGGTGGCAATTTAATTAGCATGTTTCTGTTTTTATGGTGAAGAGGACTTTGCAATACCATGGAATAACTCATAATAAAGGGAGGAATTTCTGCTGCAGCTTTCTAATGCTACTTTTTTTTGACCAGGAGTTACATGGTGGTTTGCTTTAAAGTGGTATTTCCTTGAGAGAGATCCACAGAAGTATAATCTATTTTCATTTATGGTATATGCTATGACTTACTGTAGGCATGTGACACTTTTGCCTATTTGGACACCCTTTGCCAAAAAACTTATATAAAATTGAACACAGCAAACCTTTCTAATCCCTGCATTCCTCACAGATTGCTTTAATGGAGACCAAAGAACTTATTGGAAGTAAATGAATATCAAAAGGGAAATGGTACTGGAGAAATCTCAACAAGGGATCTTAAAAAGCAGGATGGCTATGGATCAGCAAAGGGTAGAAACATTTGTGTAATTAAAGGACAACATAATTTGTGAGTTATCTGAAAAAAATTGTCTGGGTTGGCATTTACTTTGACTTGTTGGCAGGAGGAGAACAAACCACCCTGTACCACTGCATACGGTTCCTTATTAGTTGTGGCTTCTGCAGAGGCTCCATCTCCTCTTTGGAGCAAGGAGGATTTCTTTCATTACATAACTGGGAATTTTTTTTTTTTTTTTAAATAGATTGAATTTTTTTTTCTCCTGTGTGTGCAAATTCTCTTTGCCCCAACGCTTCTATACTGAGGTTATTATGCTGAAGGAATGCAAGCGTCTAGAGTAACAATGGTTCATTTTCCTTTAATGACTTTGTCGACAGGATGGAGACATTTTTGTGGTGTGATGAATTCACTTGGTCTCCCGTTGTGTTTTCTCCACATGCTTTGGAAACTCTCTCTCTCTCCGAGAATTGTGGCTATCCACTCCAGCAAGAGCTTCATTACTTTATATTCATTGTATTTAAATGACACCCCAGTAGTACTGACCTCCTGGGATGATTGATGTAAATTATATGCTATGTAGGGAGAAAATAAAATCTTTTTCTGACTTTTTATGTTCTGTACAGAAATAAAAAGTGAAAACAAATGACAGAGAAAATGAGTCTTATTCAAAGTAAAACTTCGTAAGCATTATGGTTTGAGCAGAATCCAGTTTGTAAAAGTGCTGAGACAGTTTATAGTGACCTTATAATCTGAAAGGTGACCTGAAAAGCGGAAACAATTTTGTATGTGCCCTTTTTTGGTTCTGTATAACGCATAATAAAAAACTTGATCAGGTTATTTTTTCCTCTCTGTGAAGTATGGTAAGAATGCAGACTTGAGTGGGGAGCAGCTCTGCACTTTCACTAGCTAGACAAAGGCACAATACTAGAAGGGACACCTCACTCCTCCTCACTCCTTTAACTTCCTCCTGTCTTCTAGCAGATTTTCTTGTATTGATTTCAGATGTTATAGCCAGTAGGTATCTGTCTTGTTCAATTATTCTGCCAGGAGTTATCACCTATAGAAGTGGAAACAGGGGGAATGTTCTTTCATCAGTCCAGCTCATCATTGGGCAGTAATTTCAACCCCTTCTGAACTGGTAACCTCTCACTGCAGGCAAAAGGGTTCTGCACAGCAACACAATTCGTCAGAAAATGTTTCTGTCAGTGCTTTTTCAGGCACCTCACCAAGTCACACTGATTCTATCCAAGCTCCTGGAAGTTATGTAGTTCACAATGGACATACCCAACCATGTTATCCTAGAAATTCCCTTATTAAAATTATCATATGGAACTGGCATAATAATTTCCTCTATTTTTCTATGTATTCATATTAGTCTGTCCTTCCAATTCTGCCAAACATGAAGCTATGCATAGAAATGTCAGCAATATGCTGCCTTGCCTCCCTCGGTTTAATGTAAGGTTTTGACAAATCACAGAATTTGGATAAAAACTTGAGTTTTTATTCGGTACCTTTCACAACTTGACAGAATGCTTTGATTCTTCTTTTGGCCGGGAAAATGGTTATCAATAATCCTGCTTTTGCTGGGGTTGCCCAGGTGTTTTAAAGTGTGTAACAGGAGGGAACAGTTCAAGCCAATCTCCTCGCAGCAATCACTAGACTTTGCTGTGCAGGCAAGAATCAGCCACGTGAGGCCTCATTCTCGAGGATAATATCTTGGTGTTTTGCCCTGTTGCTGTCAGTGCTCGGGCTGGTATCGGCTTTACTTTCAGAGTCATAAGCAGCAGCAGAAGGGAGAGAGGATGGCAGCACTTGGCAGTGAGCCACAGAATCACCTCGTCTTTTCGAGGCTGATGTGGGAGGTGGAAACAGTGAGGAAGCAACGCAGAGGGGACTGACAGTGTGTTTATATGAAGTAGTAAGAAGGACAGGGTGTGAATGGTAGCCAAAGAAAAAAAGTAAGGATAGCAGAAGGAAGCTAAGAGAGAAAGACAGAAAATAAGATGATTTTGTAATAAACTGGAATTCAGATGGCCTTCAGAGTGTTAAGATCATTGCATTGGTTGCCAGAGCTTTCTTCTTATTCCCTGTCCCCCCAGCCTGAAATAATAAAAAAAAAAGGAGTAAAATACGAAGATTTACATAAAATTATGAAGTCTCTAAGCTGTCAGTTTCTTAGAACGAAAACTAGTAGAAAGTTTATGAATCCTTTTCAGTGTGCGAGCAGGAATTCGAATTAAGATGGATTGAGAACAGCAAAACAAAGGACAGAGTTTAACTTTTGAAGTTATACACCCTGCAAATTTTCAAGAAGAGTAAGGGTTTTGGTGGTGAAGGAAACACTAAGTTATTTAATTTACCTCTGTTGGTCCCATTTATTAGTTCCAGTTTATACTGTGGTACACATCAGCCTGTCTTATAACAAACCTGCATGTGACGAGTGGAACAACTGAACTAAACTCAGAGAAACCTACATTTAAGAGGTGTCAAAGGAAGACATCGTTGAAAGGAGAAAGGATGCGTTAAAAGAAGGAATAAAAGGCAGGTTAATGCTCCATATCACTTAGTTGTGCCCTTCCTTATCAACCCGTTGAGCTGATAGGACACAGGATGAGGAAAGTCATCACTGCCAGGAATCATAGGAAAACATAGGTCTGTAAACACTCCAATGCATGTAACCAACCTTGCATAGAACAGAATATTTCAGTTGGAAGGGACCTACAATGATCATCCAGTCCCATTCTCATAAACACGAAGCTATGCACAAAATGTTAAAGCATCTTGTTTAGGATGTTGTCCAAATGCCTCTAATACACTGGCAGACCTGGGGCATTGACCACATCTCCAGAAGCCTGTTTCAGTGTTTGACCACCCTCTCAGAAAACATGCTTCTTAATATCCAGACTAACCTCCCTGGCACAGCCTGTGTACAACTTGTTATTCTGTAGTAAGGATCCAGTGGTATTTCCAAGGGTAAAGACGAACGCAGATCACACACTGTGCTCTTTTTGAACACCCGCACAGGGCTGTAGCTGTGGAGGTGAGGGGGGGCTCCCACCTGCACTGCCAGCAGGTACCTGTGTAAGCCCACACATCCCTGCTGTCCATTCAGCCTCCTCTCCCCAAAATATCCTGGCTTTTAGCACTCGCAGCAGCCAAGAAGCCTCTTCCTGCCGCCCTCCAGTGATACCTGGTGATGGGGAGGAAGGAAGGGATGGCTGTGGTCCCTCAGGCAGCACCTACAACATTGTCCCTGGATGTGTTCAAGGAAAAGACTGGACATGGCATTTAGTGCCATGGTCTAGTTGACAAGGTGGTGTTCGGTCATAGTCTGGGACTTGATCTCAAAGGTCTTTTCCAACCTACGTAACTCTGTGATCCACTGAATCACAGAATTGTTAGGGTTGGAAAGGACCTCTGTCGATAGAGAATCACGGAATATACCGAGTTGAGAGGGACCCACAAGGGTCATTGGGTTCAACTCTTCAGTAAATGGCTCATATGAGGATTAACTCATGACCTTGGTGTTATTAGCACCGGGGTCACCTGGAGCAGGTGACACAGCAGCACATCCAGGTGGGTTTGGAATGCCTCCAGAGAGGGACACCCCATGTCCTCCCGGGCAGCCTGTTCCGGTGCTCTGCCACCCTCCATGTAAAGAAGTCCTTCCTCACGCTGAGGTGGAACATTCTGTGTTGTAGTTTACGANCGGTGGCGGCGGGCGGGGGGAACAGCGCGGAGTTGCCGCCGCTTTCCGCCCCCCTCGTTTGTCGCCTCGGTCCAGGCAGCGCGTGGAGGGGAAGGACCGAGGTTCAGTTTCTGCCCCTCGCTCTCCCTTCTCGGCTCTCCGCACACGGGGTGGGGGGACCGGGCACCACAAGCTGCTCCCACCTTCTTTCCATCCTTCCTCCCCTGCACATCACAGCCTCCTCCTCCATCCATCCATCCATCCCCGGGGGTGAGCCTTTGAGTGAGTCACCAGCGAGGGCACGCAATTAGGCACTGTGTTGCTATTAATTAACTTGGCGAGGCCGG
>WEIV01011831.1:2697-16503 GCA_013390005.1 Calyptomena viridis | reverse complement strand
GTTCCAGTGCTCTGCCACCCTCCATGTAAAGAAGTCCTTCCTCACGCTGAGGTGGAACATTCTGTGTTGTAGTTTACGACCATTGCTCCTCATCCTGTCGCTGGGCACCTCCTAAAAGCGCCTGGCACCATCCTCTTGGCACTCATTTTTGAGATACTTAAATGCATTAATTCTTCTGTGACTGTGAGCCGCGGGCTGAGGGCAGAGTTGGGCTGAGGGGAGAGTTGGGCTGCGGGGAGCAGCTGAGGTGAAAGGATGAACCGAGCGGCTNTCCTCCATCCATCCATCCATCCCCGGGGGTGAGCCTTTGAGTGAGTCACCAGCGAGGGCACGCAATTAGGCACTGTGTTGCTATTAATTAACTTGGCGAGGCCGGTCGTTGTTGGGCCTTCAGGAGCATTAACGGGGCGGTTCCTGCCCGCGGTACCTGTGGGGTGGGGGGGGCCTGGGGGCGCGGGCTTTTCTGGTGGCTTTGGGTGTTGTTACCTTGGACCTTGCCCTGTTCGTTTTGTTGTCATACAGCTAATCTGGAAGGTCGTTCTAGGAATTTTTTTTTTTTTATTTATATTCGACCTTTAAAATTATGTGACAGCGGCCGGGCTTTGGCCTGCAGCACACTGCAGGGTGGTGTTAATTTTTCCTTGTCACTGTGATGCTATGAAGTGTTACTAGTTTGTAATTTTTCTCTAGAGGGGGTATATTTTTTTTTTCATTTTGTCCAAACAGGTGTGATGGTTTGTTAATTGGAATCCTTTGCTTTTGGCTGTTCATTCTCAATGAGAAATATTGGATACATATATTGATGTTTTAATCTGGTGGTATTACAGACATGCCACAATGTTCACTTAAGGCCTATAGTGTTCCTTATAGAAATTGGTCTTTGCAGAAATTACTGCTTAATGCTAAAAACCTAGGAATAACAGTCCAGAAGGATATTTCCCTGTGTTAGCTTTAAGTGATTTTTCCACTTACTAGCATTATTTTTATACTCCTTATGTACAGATCAGTTGCTTCCAAGTTCCTAGACATTACACAATTGAATGTTTTGCAGTTGATGAATGCAAAGCACAATATACATGCAAAATATGTATTACTCTGTGTGTGAAGGGAAGGCAAGAACCTGTGGTTGCGGACAACTGAATTTGCTGTATGACATTAGTGTTAATGATTTATTGTGAGATGTTTGAGTTCCTACGAGGGAATCTGTTTGAAGGTTTGCAGTGGTGTTGGTGATACGCTTAAATTTTCTTTTGAAGTCTTTGATCCAACTCCCACATCATTCTCTTTCTTGGTACAGGCCTCGATTTCCCTTTGGCTTAAGGCAGCAGTGCTTACTTGGCAGGATACAATGCACCCTCCCTTTCTTCCTTTTTGCATATCTTCCTTCACTGTTGACCAGATCTAAGTGACATGGAAGGCCATGCCAGGCCTCCTGTTAACTTTGGTGGACTTTGCACAGGCTCGTATTTGCATGTTACTAATATGGAAATCGCATTTTGTTTTATTTTGGTTCCTTTTTCTCCTGTATTGTTTCTGTGTAGGTAGGAATGTTGATGTTAAATGTAGCAACTCCAACAGGATATATTTATGTTTTTCTGAAAGCCCTATCTCTGCTTGTGAAAATTTGAAAATTTTCAGTTAGATGAAGAAATTCTTAGCTGTGATAATTCTGAAGAAAAGCTTGAGGTCTAACCAGAATATGCAAAAAAGGCAGAAGGGAAAGTTCCCAAGATACGTCTCTGAGAAGTAAACAAGAAAACTTTCAGTGGCATTTTACGTGTGATATTTAAACATATGGATCTGGAGCCATTGCTTAAGGTTTAAAAGTAGCCTTCAATTTATTTGCTGAGCCTCCAAGTGTCATAACCAGCTGAATTACTCTCATGGGCTCAATTCTGAGCAGCATAGAATGGAGCTGTCTGAGATTTGATTAGTCAATTAGTAACTTGTCAGCATAAGCAAGTTGTAATTTAGCAAGCTACAAGTGTTTTAAGAATTGCCCGTGTATAATAGTGTAGAGCAGCAGTGATCATTGTTCACGTTGTGATTGCTGCTGTGATGTGATGCCCTCCAGCAGTGAGACCAGCTAGACAGTGCCTTTCTGGGTCATCACTGCAAGGGTGCTCTAAGGCATGAGGCCAAGCCCAAGCATGTAATTATACCATAGAAACTAATTGAGTTAATGCTCTCGTTGCAATTGTGAAATATCCAAATGTGTAGATACACAAGCACGTAAAGAAAAGGAAACTAGTTGGGCCTATGTTCTCATGGAACCAGGCAGTGGTGACTCAGTTACAAGCTTATCTGGAGCTGATCAAAAAAACTGCCAGTCAAAGGTACTCAAAATGGTATTGATTTGATTGTAATCTGTGTTTCAGATACTTGGCACTCATAGTGCTGCAGAGAGTCGTTATTAATTTGAAGTAACCTTAGTAAGTGTTCTTTTGCAAGCTAACACTGGTGAAATGTCTATTTATAAATAATCTTTGGCTGTTCTCCACGCCTGTATTTTGCATGCGTTTGAAGTATTACGTTTGATTACAATCAGACTTTTCACAGAGTCAGCTGCAAAGTTTCTAGTTCACACAGCTCCTTAAACTGCCACAGAAGTAACAGTAATGGAAAAGGAGGTCAAGACCTTGTATGGAAGAGGTGATTTCCAGTAGGCTTTTGCTGAAATGTATTCTTGAAAACACATTTTTCTTTGTTATTTAGGCACTTCTAAAAGCACTTAACGTGGAAAAACTCTTGATAATTCTTATGATTTACCTGAGAGACGCTAGCAAGAGTTAAGCCAGTACCAAGGTATAACTGGGAAAAATGTGTATTTTTGAGTAAACAAGAATGCATTTTAACAGAACTTACTGGACAGCACCTGTGACTGATATCTCTGAAAGGGGTTAGTGGCCTGAACGTTGCTGACATATTATTAGACCTGCTTTTTAAGAGGTAATTTTCATGCTCATAACTTTTATTAAAGCCGTGGCTGTTTTTTCTGTAGTCTCCCATGTATGAGGTGTTGTGCAAATGAATGACAATGGAGGTAAATATTTTCTCCTCTAGAGAATTTATACTTACAGTGACAGGCACTGATTTCTGAACAGCTCCACTACAAGAATTGGAGGGACTTTTATAATCTCACCTTATGTATTTGGCTGCTCATTCTCCATGAGAAATTTTGGATACATACCTGCATGCCCTGACTTGATGGTATTCCCGATATAACAAAATATTTGAGATCGGGGTGGAACTATATTGTGGAATTATTTTAATTGTATTTCAAGTAGCGAACTAAATACAGCTCAGGGTGATGTGAAAGGAGAAAGATCAATGTAGTCAGTGTGATAGGTTGGGAAGATAATGCCATCTTGAAAGGAGATAAAGGCAGATGAAGGTTTAGAGAGAGGAATTATACCAAGGAAAATAGAGTTTAAAGCTAATAGTAACTTGCTGTTAGAAAACTTGTAAATTTGAAGCTATTTTAAATGAAACTAAAAGTAGAGGAGAGCCATGCTTGACTGATGGATTTGCTTGTTGGCAAATGAGCAGTAAAGCATATTGGCAGAACTAATTTGACCTTTGCATATTTAATACAGGAATGTTTTACTGGTCAGAAAAAGCAAAATACTGAGCAAGTCCTGGTGTGGGGTCTGTTCATCTTTGCATGCTGGAGTCAAGTATGCAAGTCTCTGAAGACTTGAAGGTGTTCCTTATCACCAGACTTGTCTTTGCTTCACTGAAAATTGTCAGTGCTTCCCACAGAAAGGTCATGGTCACTAAATTGCATCTCTCTACCATTATGAAATAATTGGTATGGAAAGTTGAGAAAACTGATGTATTATGAAAGAACAATTGCTGGTTGAAATAAAGTTATGGTTATAGGAGCCAGCTTCTGGAAGCTGTGGAAACTTTACTCTTAGTTACAGGTTGTCTCTTCACACTGTTTTGTTAAAGCATTTTTAGGAAAGGAAAGAAAGTAATTGGTGCTTAATTTGCAGCACCATTAACTGCCAGATGTGGCGTGGAGCTCTGCAGAAAGTGTGCATGTTCTGTTCAGAGGGAGGTGGGCATATACATTAGATTCATTTTCTTTCTTTTCTTGTTAAAAATAAATATATCACTTTTAGGGAAGGACAGGCTCTGATTAGACTGGAGTTAGAAACTCTGAGAGAAGTGTTTGTAAACATCTCCGGATGTGGAGGCATAGCTCTCATGTAAGATTGTGCTGTATGTTTCCCACTCCCAAATAAAACAGTCACATCTGTGTATTAGTATTCTTTCAGTAGTCCAGACCATTCTGTGGTCTGTTTCAGAAGAAACTTAAATAAGTCTCGTGTCTAACTTATGGATGGACAAATAATAACTTAAAATATGAGGACATGCCAAGCCATTTCAAGTAAAACACAGCAGTTGTTATGCACAGTGGAGTCAGAGGGTTGTATTTTAGTCTGAGGTTAGGTAGTGACTTTTCTTTCCCTGTTAAGTCAGTGAGAGCGTTGTGCTTGTTTACTGTATTTATTGAGGGTCTTTGGTCAAATTAATGCACAAAGATACAAGATGTAGAAATGAACATGAAGGATTATTTTATCTCCAGGGGTATTGAACAGGATAACTTTCAAGTCATTAAGATGCGAGTTGTTATTTGTAGAAAAATCTATGCCTACATGTATTGGAAAGTTTGTTTTATCCTTTATCAGCTGTGCAAGTTTCTTCTGTAATTTCTGCATGGGAATGAATGACTGAGTTCTTTTTAAATGGAAAGGAGGGGAATGATGTTCAGTTGTATTCCTTGTATTTGTGTGGGCTTTTCAGGCATGTTTCATTCCAAGAAAGAGTGTCACGGTTAAAGATGAGATGCTTATTTGTCTGGGTGGTGAAAGCTGGGCTGGGCATTGACAGCTATAAGATGAATTTTTCTTTCTGGTATTCACTTTAAAATAAAACTACCATAAGCATCTAGTCTATCAAGCAGTAAATGGAAGCAGCAGCAGCAGATGTAATGTGTTATCCTTAGCATGAATAGTGCACACTTTGTGGTGCTTTGTTAATTAATTAGAAATGAAAGAAAGCTGAGATTGCATCCCTGCCTTTGAACAATATCCTTATGTGCAGACCTGGTGCAGATGTGTCAGTGCCTGCCTACAGTTTGCCCCTAATCCTGAGTTTGGTCTCAGTGTTCCCTGAAAGTTTGTGCCTTTGCTTTGTCTACTTGACTTTTTAAGAGACTGGCTGTAGGGAATATGGAAGTTATTCATCCTATTGCCTGTGAGCAAAGCCATTTCTTAATCGTTGCACAGAAAAACATTCTTTTATTTTTTAACCTGAATACGTTAAAAGCTGATAAAGTAGTTTTATTGTATACTTTGAATCATTAATTTGTTCTAAAATTTAGATCATACGTGCACTGTGCATATCTGAGCCCCTTTAGAGTGTTTGTAGTTCCAGCCTGCTTAAACAGCTGAGGAGAATTTAAGGAATTAATACTTAGTATTTTAATTTTCAATTACTCCATACTACTGGGAAAGTGGGAGATCAGCAAAACAATGTATGTACTTGTGCATTTGGTTACAGGCTGTGTTTTATTTATTTATTTAAATTTTGAGCATACATTCAAAATGTTGGTCTTGCATGTGTTCAGCAGGGGTTATGGCTGTGTTTTTGTTTTTTAAAATAAATACAGCGTATAAAAAAAATCTGTATTTCCTGTATTTAATTAAGTTGTTACATCTCCAGTTCTAGAAGACTGCTGTCTTATGCTCTTGTCAGCTGGGGAGGCCATGCATCCATTGAAATACTCAGTGGTAGTACACTAGTTAATCTAATTACTCTGAAGTGGAGGGTGTGAAAACAACAGCATTAATTTTAATTTTGTGTTAATTCATAAAGGTCCTCTTGGCCTTTATTTCCTTCCTGGTTTGTTTGGGTTTATATAAATGAAAATTTGTCAGTCTTTAAATTTTTGCATGGTTTCGGGTTATATGCAAAATGTATTTAAGAAAGGCAAGAAAAACCCTCTGATGTGATAACCACATTAGATGTATGTTTATGAATAAGTCATTGTATTGGTAACTTCTACCCTGCCTTACTCAGTGCCAAAAGTTATGCAGGGACACGTGGTTTTTTGCTAATTCTGCAACTTTAGCCTATAGCAGAGATAACTCCATCTAAACTGGGTCAGTTTTTCTTTTGGTTGAGTGAAAACTGTGTTACTACTCATGTTTGCTCCTCCTGAGTGAGTTTAGGTGAGCTGTCAAACAGTGTGTTAGAGGACTCTTCTGTAGTGACTGTTTGGATGCTCCTTCCTCTTAGACCTTTGTGTGACGTGGCAGTGGTGGTTGGTGGAAGTATTTGAGAAGTGTTTCAAAAGACTTGTTGACTGAGTTGTTGTTCAGGCTGGACAAGAGAAGGCTCTGGGGTGACCTCACAGTCCCTTCCAGCACCTAAAGAGGCTCCACGAGAGCTGGGGAGGGACTTTGGATCAGGGTGTGTAATGATGGGACAAGGGGAATGGCTTTAAGCTGAAAGCAGGGAGGATTAGAGGAGATATTGGGAAGCAATTCTTCCTGAGAGGGTGGTGAGGCCCTGGCAGAAGCTGTTGCCCAGAGAAGCTGTGGCTGCCCCATTCCCGGAAGTGTCCAAGGCCAGGTTGGATGAGGCTTGGAGCAACTTGATCTAGTGGAAGGTGTCCCTGTCCATTGCAGGAGGGTGGAGCTGGATGATCTTTAAGGTCCCTTCCAACCCCAAACCATTCTGTGATATGATTTTATATGTATGTTTTAGGACTGTTTATGTGTGTTCTAGGTAATGAGATGGGCTAAATGTGTAGCCTGTATATTATATTCAAGTTTTAGGAGCAGTGGAATTTCAATTTTTATACCTATCTCAGCTGGATCTTGAATAAATAGGTGGGTTATACAGATCACTTAATTGGCTGTAGAAGAGTCAGTGTGAGTTAGTATTGCTTGGTGATTTCAGGGTGGATGTGGATGTGAAGGAGGGCCATGAAATGAAAGTGTGCCCAGGTGTCTTATCAGGGTGAGAGGGATGGGCCAGAACCTGATCAGGAATGACTTAAAAGTTGTTTTCCTCAACTGAAAACTCTTTTGTTCTACTGATTCATATGGAACAAGTAGTGTATTCTGTTTTGACTTTTCAATGTAAAAGACATTAAAATTATAGTAGATGCTTTTAAATATATTAATGATTATATACACATTTTAATATGCTTTTTTTACTGTATATTTGATGGCAATATTTTGGCTATGGGAAAAGAAATTAAAAGCTGGAACTATTTGGATGCAAACTCATAATTACCAGTCCAGATAACTTCTGATTAACACTATCTTCTTGCTAGAGTTCATGATTAAAATAGAGCATGCTGAAATAATCTGTGACCTAATCTGAACATCTGAATTCATTTTGCAGAATATGGCAAACAGCTGCATTTCAGTTCGGAGTTAAAACAAATACAGTATATCGACCCATTGAAGATTACTGTAGGCTTTTCAGTTCCATGATAGCTGTACTTATTGAAGAAAATTGATTTGAAAGTGCTTCTGCTTTTGAATGTTTTTTTTTTTTGTTTTAATGTCCGGAAGAAAGGAAATAGAACATACGGAGGATGGGACTTTGATGTGTAAAGAAGTTAATTATCTAAACCATCAAACAAAACGTGGGCTGTGGAAGTAATTACTGTAAAGGGTCTGATGAAGCTTGACAAGCTGTTGGTTTTCTGTGTCAAGAAAATGCTGTACACCTGCTTGATTTGAAAGTTAAATCACTTGGTTGGAATAGGAAGATCAAGTTTTTAGTGAAGCAGTAGCCAATAAGCTTTCAGCTCCCAAACCTACTGGTACTTACACACATGTACAGCCCTACAAGTGTTTTTTAATTAAACTGTTCTTGTCCACTTGAAGGACAGTAACATAGGAAAGGATTTACTCCAAAATAAGACATGCATGAATCACAAATCGTACACCGTGAAGAGGCAACTGTGGAATTGTCCCATTGTTTTTGGGAGAATGCTTCATAAGTTGGCAGAACAGAACCTCATGGATAAAGCAAAATGTCTGTCATGGATGTTCAAAGAAAATAGCCATATATAGGATATTAAATAATACAATTAGTTTTAAAAACCTCTAAACCTAAACCAAAAAGCCCTGAAGTGTTTTATGCTATTCAGTTTTTTAAAACTTTGTTTTTTTTTAAATTCACTAATTTGACTGTTTCATTTGTAAGACTGGTAACTGCTGATTGTGGCAGCACTGAAGCCTGATGTGTAACTACTTGTGATTAAAATCAGGCTTCAGTGGGAGCAAACTTGTGATTAAAGTTACACATGTGTGTAAGAGCTTGCAAGATGGGGACCTAAATTAGAATCTTCTTGAAGATGAACAGAAGTCTGTGAAAATCTACTTGAAAGTGTTAATAAAAACAAGTAAACTTCTGACACCGAGTTGTGTGGGAGTAGGGAGGCTGTATGGGGGGGTCTGGACAGGCTGGATCGATTGACCAAGGCCGGTTGTATGAGGTTCAACAAGGCCACTGACCACAATAACGTCATGCAGTGCCTCAGCCTTGCGTAAGGGTGGCTGGAAATCTGCTCCTTGCAAAAGGCCCTGAGGGTGCTGGTCGACAGGCAGATGATGATGAAGCAGCCCATGTGTGCCCAGGTGGGCAAGGAAGTCAGTGGCACGTGGTCTGTGTCAGCAATAGTGTGGCCAGCAGGAGCAGGGCAGTGACTGTCCCCCTGGGCTGGGCACTGGTGAGGCCTTGCCTTGAATTGTGTGTCCAATTTTGGGCAGTTTCATGACAAAAAAGACATTGAGAGGCTGGAGTGAGTCTAGAGAAGGGCAGTGAAACTGAGGAAGGGTCTGGAGCACAAATTTGATGAGGAGCAGCGGGGGGGGCTCAGCCTGGAGGAAAGGAGGCTCAGGGGGAACCTGATTGTTGCTCTCTACAATTCCCTGGCTCTGTGGTTGTAGCCACGTGGAGATTGGTCTCTTCTCTCAGGTAACAAGTGACAGGACAAGAGGAAACGGGCTCGAGTTGGACCAGGAAGGGCTTAGCTTGGATATTAGGAAAAGTTTCTTAACAGTAAGGGTGGTCAGGCAGTGGAATGGGCTGCCCAGGAAGTGGTGGAGTCATTCTCCCTCAAGGGATTTAAAAGACAGGATTTAAGGACATGGGTTAGTGGTGGATTTGGCAGTGCTGGGTTAATTGTGGGAATCAATGGTTTTAAAGGTATTTTCCAGCTTAAACATTTTAATTCCATCTAAAGCATAAACTTATTTTCAGTATTTGTCCATCTGCTGTTATGTCATTAGACTTTCTAAACACCAAGCCTTTTGTTACTTTTCAAAGGTATCTTATGCTTTTTATTCAGACTATAAATGTTTTCTTGAGCCAAAGCAGAATATTTGGGATTGACTTAATGGCATTCAATATAAATCTGGACCTGTACTTTTAGATTGTTTGTTAGAAAAAAAATGTGTCTTAACCTTTGAACTTTGAAGTGGAGAAAGGTAGGATCTCTTACAGCACAGCAAACTATATCAACTTTTAGCTTTTATTGTCATTGCTACTGCTAATAGTACAGTAAGCAGTACAACTCAACTGTTACTAGTGTGCGACAAACTAGAAGAGGAAGAAATATAGTGGGACTATATCCTGTTTATCAAGAGACTTAGACAGTGTGCAGTTTTTTGTTAAAAACTTCTTTGAAGGGAAAAATTAATTTCCCTTTTACATATTTATGGAGTTTTCCATAATTAAATTTTGCTTAGTCAGTTTAGTAAATTAATTATTTTTTAAAATGAGAGAGTTCAAAGGCAGTCGACTTGCATATTATTAAAGAGGAAAATGCAGATGTATTAATTACTTCATAGAATAGGAGTAAAATTGTACTGGGTTTGGTTTGGAGTTTGTGAATGAGAAATTTATATAGAAAAGCTGTAAAATATTATGTGTACAGATAATGCCTTTAGTTATAAGTATTACGGTGTTCAGGTCTCACTCAAATCCTTAAACCAGAAATGCATTCAAGTGGTGTGTGTGTAAAGCTGGTGTTCTAGAAAGGAAGGTTGTGATCTCTGTGCTCATCAAGTTGTAGCAGTCTTTTGCTGAGAATCTTTTACTCCTCATAGTCTCTTAAGGAGATGGTATGGATGTGACTTACTGGTGGTTGGGATACTGCAGGAATATAAGAGGATGGTTTGGGTAGCAAGGTACTGGTGCCTATGAATGCCATCTATTCCAGAATGTTTTTATCTTAGTGCTTTTCCACTGGTGCTCCTGGAGTCCCTCTAAATGGTGTTTCAGAAATAGTGCATGTTTCCAACACTTTGCTTACAGTAAATGTCAACTACAGTGTCTCAGGCTCCTTTTTGCATGCAAAACCTTCACCTGCAGTTCGACCCCAAAAAGCTGTTATTCCCTTGTGAATGTCTGGTGTGAAACAGATGTGCTCTCTTGGAAATGAAATATAAGTATTGTAAGTGCTGTTACTTCTTTGTTTACTCAGATGAGCAGCACTGTGGCCAGCCCGATGTCAGCAGTTTCCTTTTCAAGCAGTGGAAGAAAATCAACCAGCTTTACACCTGAACTGCAGAGTATGATGTGAGTAATCAGTCAGAATATCTGGAAATACCTGTGTTGTGTATTCATCTTTTAGCTGGTTTCTTAGGATGTGTGAGTAAGGGGGTGATGGGGGAAAGAAGAGCAAGTGTTACTGATGGAGCTGTTAGTGTCTTACTTCTGGTTGGTAAAATGTTCAGAGGTGACTTGGATTAAAAAAACCCACACCCTCTCTTGAAAGAGAAAATTCTGCTGAGTAAAGAAATGCATTTTTAATATATACATTAGAAGTCCTTAGGGGCCTATATTTCCCAGTCCTTCATCAAAGCTAAGCTTCCTGTTGTCATATTTAATGACATATACATGTATATATATGTCACTTTTAAAAATAAATATTTTGTGTTAATATCTTTCACTGCTAATACAGAGAGGTAGACTGCTGAGATCATAATATTGCTGATGAAGTTATGATATAGAATGCTTGTAAATAACTGGGTTTTGGCAAACTGGAAGTGAAGTTTCTTAAAAAAATACGTGATTCTTGTAAATGGGTAGTGGATTCTTAGAAACCCAGTTCCAAGCTGTGATATTACATGATTTTGTAGTTTCTAACTTCCAGAGCCTTGATTGTTGTTTAAATAGGTGCATTTTGTCAGTCTTAAACATACTTGCATAATCAGAAGGCTTGCTTCTGTAGAAGAAGTCTTTCTCCTGGCTGGTAACCTGCTGCACTGGGCTGGCTGCAAATCTTCATTTTGTAGAAAAGCAACTTGCTCATCAAAAAGTTTGCCCTGCCACTACACAGCATTTTTCTGCTTTTCCTGTCATGGCCAACACATGGTACTGTGGGGATGGGGACAGCAAGTAATGAATTTGTTTCCATGTGGATTTGTGCTCCTGATTTATCAAACACTTTAAAGAATATTTCAACGTAGAGCTAAAAGACTGCAGATGGAGAGCTGGGCTGTAGGGGCTCATGTCTAAAGTGCACATTTAAAAAATGTATGATTGTGAATGTTAGTTCTGGAGCAGGGGGAGAGGATGCACATTTGGAAGTTGCTGAAGTCAGCTGCACATAAAAGGGAGTTTGCTTTAGGAAATCTTGCAAAAGTGTCTTAAAGGATTTTTCCCTGTGTTCATTTGTCAGAGTTGAAATGAAATGGAGAAAGCTAATCCCAGAGTACTGACACATAAATCCGTAGTTTCAAAGGATAGTGGTGATCTTTGGCTCTTTTCACTGAAGTCTTGGCTCTGGAATACCATCCAGGATGTTGTTTGATATAGGATCAGGTAAAAAAGGATGAACTTAACCATGAATTTTGAACTACTGATCTTTACTTTTCAGTGATCTAGCCAATATGGAAAACTTCTTTTTACTGTGTCGATGCCTCTTATTTTTTGATATATAAATCAAAACAGCTACAGCATCCACTTTTGAACCCATAGATGTATAACATTTTATTTTTTAAAATTACAAATATGTCCTGCATGTCACTAATATAATATCCTTTTGATAATTTTTTACTTCAGGTCATTAATTGTTGAATATGTATTAATTTATTTGCATGTGACTTAATATATTACCTTGTGTGAGTTAACATTTTTAGGAAGTCTTATCTGAAATGTTCCACTTTCCTCCTTCCCCTTTCCATTATGTTACAGCTGAAGATGAGGATAGGAAGAGTGTTAAAGCTTTATTTTAATTTATAAAGATATAAATATTTTTTGTGCCAGTTGCTTTCCATAACCATAGAGAAGCTGCAGTATTTCCAATCTTCACAGATAATAATTTACCTGCAGAAAAACTGTATTTGGCTTTTTAACATACTAGAAATATTTAATGTCTTAGTGTGGCTGCATCACATGAGAAATACTGCTTGCTTTTACTGCTTTTATATGTGTAATGAAGTTAATTTAGGAACCAGGAAAAGTGTCTTAGGTCAATTCAGGCTACGTTAAAAATGCCTTTTTTGGGGGGGGTCAGTTTTGGGCATGATAGTATTAAATAATAAAAATGGTAAATCTTTGTCCTCATGCCAAGTCCCACACCTGTCCTGCTGTCACACATTCAACCTGTTCCTACCTGTTCCCTCTGGTTTCTTGTTGCTGCTTTTAAGAGATAAAGGATTTTACACAGGTTAAATGGTGGTGAGAATAAGGCTGTCTTGCTTTTAGTCACGTGTTGCAGATGCACCTTCACTGTTTTATAGCAATTTCTGATCTGAATTGCTACATGGGCAGTAAATGCATAAGGAGTTACTTGCCTCTGTTAAATTCTACAAAGAATTCCCTTTTCAAAAATGGAAGTTGCAATTTATTTTCAGTTAAATGTCCTTAAGAGACTACTAGATTGTTGTCAAGTGGAGCATGGGATACATTTCACTGGAGTGTTTTTCAGTGTAATGTAAATGGGATAATGATTTTTTTCTCTGTGTATTAAATCTTCTGAAGTAGATGAATATGTTGTTACAAACCCAGTGTTCTGCTGTATTGAGTTCTTGTCAGGTAGAAAATAGTGCTCTCCTTCAAGAGAATTCTGTTGGGTTATTGTTTACATGTATTGTTCACAAGTCATCTACACTGAAAAACACAACTGTTCTTGGTGGAGAAAATAAGTAACTGTGTTTAAAAACAGAAGAGAGCCTTGAAGTTCAGAGCTGCAGCCTGTGCATCAATTTGGATCAGTATCTGGGGAGCCTGAATTTTACTGAATTGTGGACTTCCTGATAAAGTATTTTGAAACTGCCCTCCCTGCCAGTGTACACATGGTTCTGTCAGAGCACAGAAGTTATTGTTGGCCATAGAGATGGAAGGAGTAGACACTTTCCTTTTGCTTCGGAGCTGGTGCAGTTATCCTTTGAAAGCTGTGCAAACAGATCTGCTGGGCTTTAGAGTAACAGTTTTCACAGCTTCATTAAACTAGTAGGAACTGGAGAAATTCATTGACTGTAATGAGCACACTGGAAGTTACATTTTTATTGTTTGCTGAGGGGAAAAAAGAAAAAGGAGATTTTTGAGAATGCTGAAGTGCCAGGGATGAACTGTGTAGAGGAAAAAAAGACAACTGTTTCCTTTGGCCTGGGTTGCAAAATGAAGTTACACCTTTAAAAGAACTTTCTGTGCTCTGACAGAAACTGAGATTTTTTTTTTATAAACTACATGATTTAGGAAGTTATGGATTCTCCCATTTAGGCAATTTGTAACAAATCCATGCTGACATCTTAAGATTCT
>WEIV01011830.1:152452-207449 GCA_013390005.1 Calyptomena viridis | reverse complement strand
GCGGGACTCAGCCGAAACCCCCTCTCCGGCGCGACCCCTGGCAGCCCGCTCCTGGAGCCGGCACAGCCGCCTTCATGCTCCTGAGGGCCGGGACAGGGCCCGACTTTTCCAGCTGAGGAACTGAGGTATCAGAGGATTAACTCTGGCATCGACATTGAAAGGTAAATTAGCATTGCAATGTCAGCCGATGTGGGTGGACAGCACCAGACCCCTCTGCTAAGGGGTAGCCAAGCTCGTTCCCCCTCCAGGCAATTGCCATCTGATGTGAAGGCTTCAGGAATGCGTGAAGAAGGATGAAAAGCCCTTTTAGAAGGTCGAGGAGGCACCACTTTCTGCTGGTGGGGTCCCAGAAGCTTGTAAGGAGAAGTGATACCTTTTAAAGGGCAGTCAGTACAGATGGAGGAAGCAGGCAAGTTTACAGACACGCAAGTATTCAAGCCGGGATAAGAAATTTAGTCCATCACCCAAAAATCACATCAGAGAGTGATTATACTGTTTTCAGTCATAAAATTGTGCCCACGGAATTTACTTTTCATTTAATAATTGTGTGTCACCCTGTTCCTTCAAAAGTAAAGTGCTGTATAGGAGGCCAGACTGGACTCAAAAGAGCAGGAGCTCCTGAGATAGAGGAGGGCAACCTCTGAGAGCAGCATGGATGTCAGTGACTCTTGCTCTTGGCACCGCTACTGACTGTGTCTCAGGAATGTAACTATCTTTTCCTCTTTCATGCAGAGGATTTAGAGGGGTCAAGCCACCACTTCACATTACCACTCCTGGATGGGAGTAGCTGACTCAGGATGGAGCATCCCCAGGCGCTTCTGCACTTAGCGTGTGGCTCTGCTCTGCATGAAGCAGTTTGGGGCACTACTCAAGGTGGACACACTGGATTTAAAGAGAGAGCCTACAGGAGCTGCCCTGACTGGCTGCTTGCCTTAAGCTCTATCAGATATCATGTTTCTCAAAAATTTGTTTGGGTAAAATTTTAGGTTGTCCCAGGATTCAAGTAAAAAGTACTGGTGGCTTGAGAGAAAAACAGACTGTTTGCTTATTAAACCTTTAATTCTTACTTAGGACACAGGTGACACAAGAAGTACAAGTAGTATCTAGTGATAAAGTTCTGGGTACACAACTTTACTAGAGTGATGCCAAGTTCAATACTGTTCTGCCTGTATTTGTTTCCTTGTCATTAGACTAAGGAGAGCTCAGTGAAGATGAGTCATCAGAGCTGAACAACGAAATAGAATCCAGATTGCTTTAGTTCATTCGTATTTTTGGAATTTGTGTGCTGCTACAAGAGGGGAACACAGGGTCTGGTTGGCTTTTGAGCCAACAGAATTCTCTGGACTTAATTTTCAGGTTAGCATATGCAGAAAAGTGCTTGCAGTGTATTTATTGTGCTTCATAAAGTCTTACCACTATTATATCTTACTCCATCCTTCTTGTAGCCAGTATTTAGCCTCACAACATGCAGGTCATTTGCTTATCATTCTCCCCTGGTCTGTAAGTAATGGCTGTGTTGTTCCCTGTGGTGTGGCCAAGCTGGGGTCATTGTGGGTAAGCCCAGGCTGGATCCACTGTGCAGAGCACAAGGTGACTGCTTATCAAGCAGGTGTGAAGGTCACAGGCCAGGCCTTCTGCTTTATCTCCAAGTTTCACTCCCAAAACTCCCCACTGGAACAGGGCTGGTCATGGGAAGATATTTTTGTGTCATAATGTGTGACATCTATCATACAGGCAGTTACAGGAGTCCAGTGTCCCTAGATACAATGAAACAGATGTGTGCTCTTTCAGAGTGCACCCAGTCAGCATAAACTTCACTTTTGAGGGGCACTGAACTATAGTTTTTCTAGTGGGAAAATGCCATGAATGCATCACAACAAATCAAGACCTCTTGAGACTTTTCTTATAATTTATCAGCTAAAATTAAAGTTCAGCTCTTGGTTTGAACAAGACCAGCGATGCTGTCCTCAGGGAAGGCCAAGTCTGAACCCAGCCAATGTGATTTGCTAATTGTCTGTGCAGGGAGTGCCATGACCTCAGATGGCACCAGGCATATTTTCACATCCAGTGTGTAGAGTAAAAAAGCGTTGTACCTGCTGCTGAGCATGGCTCTTGTTTCTTTAACTTGCTGCAGGCTTTCCCAAGATGTAATTTTTAAAGTATAGTCTGGAGTCTGGAGTGATGCTAAGTAGTTTTGCAGCATCTGGCTGTGAGGCAGCCAGCTCACACATAGTGAACTCCTAGGTGTATCTAAACCCATGACTAATTCCTTTGTTCTCTTTTGAGGAGGGCAGGAGAAAGGATACTGCCTATCCTGCTATTATTGGAAGCCACAAATTGAATATTTGCATATAAGAAGACTTGGCTAATAAACCTGATCATATATCATTCTCAAATTATTCCTTTTTAGTCCTTCTGTTGAAAACTGGGTGAGAGGACAAGAGTTAGCTAGAATAAAGAGAGAGGGAAAGGACTCACAGAAATACGAGCTTCTTGTAGTTTGTAACTTTTATCAATAATTGTGACTTGCATTATTCTTAGAAGGGGTTGATTTCCATAGGAGACCACCTGTGCTATAAACTGGTTTGGAGAAGCAGAAGTCCCTCAAACACTAGGAAATTTGTGTGCTCTTTTATAACAAGATTTTTGTGCCTTCCCATTATTTATCTAGAATCAAAGGTGAAAAATAGAGGATAAGCTTCTAAGAAATTTTCATAGCGCTATAAGAAATGAGCAAAGCAACCTTGCTGTTCACTCAGCTAGTGACTGCTCTAGCCTGTTGTGTGGTGATGTTATTGGAATCACTTTCTGCTCCTGGCATAGCCCAGGACTATTCTAAAATTGCAGTTATTTTGTCTGTGCAACAAGGTCCCCTTGGTGTCCCCCAAGGGAACTCCCAGAGAGTGTTGTTCAATGAGCTGAATTTGTGGCAGCAAGAGGAGGTTCAGTGTGTGCAGTTGTTGTGACTGTCACTTCACATGCTCAAGAGCCTCAGGTAAGAAGGATTGATTTGCAAATCTCAAGCAAGTTATAGATAAATCAGAGTCTTGGACTTAGAAGCCTAGATCCTGAACATGTTGCACTTGAGGTGTGTGCATGCTGCAGTTGTGGGCACACAATGGCATGGAGTGGGAAAGCCAAGGGTGGTCACCCCTTTTCCCACTCTTCCCCTTTCAGCTCCCTGCTCCTCCCACCTTGGCTCATCGCTTGCTGTTCCCGGGTCTGCGGGAAGCAGCAGAACTGAGCTGCTGCAGGCTGGCGTCACCCACCGTAAGTCATGCTCCACCTCTCTGTATGTCCGTGCCAGCTGATTTATGGAGCTGTGCCGAGTACTTGCGGAGGGAGAGAGGCCTCCAAAGGATGCTTCTGAAGGATGCAAAGCTTTTGGTCAGCACCTTTAAGCAGTGGTGCTACTAAAGTGGTGGGGACAAAATACTACTGTGAAAGTGATGTGCAGGTGAGACGTAGCAGGAGTAGTTTCTGATTTTCAGGGGGTGTACAATCCCTTCGTTTCTCCTTTGCTTACTAGGCACCTTGGCTATGGGAAGAAATAACATTAAATTTAAGACTTAGTAGGAGATTATTCATTTTCCATGGGAAAAAGAAAAGTCTTTGCTGTTGTTTTCTTGAATTAAGGTATTCCTTAAGGTGTATTGTGTGATCCTCTACATATAATGTAGGGTAATCTTGTGGTAAACTCTGTGAAATGCATATGCTTTTTTTATTTTTTAATGTAGATCCAGAATGGTTATTTTCATAGCTCAGGAGAAGTAGGAATTGGAGCCTAACTGTGCAGAGATACTGGTGCTTTTGCTGTTCTTCCATAGTTATCTTTGGGATAGGAAGGATGTGTCAGCTGGTCCTCTGATGATGTAGAGGTCCCTCTCTGATACCTATCTCCTGCTCCCTCTCTCAAGAACAGCAGCACAGAGGGGACTTTGCATCTTTTGTCACCCCCATCTGTAGCCTACTTTCACTGAGCCAGCAACCTTAAAATCTTAGCACAGAAATTACTTTTTCTTTTCTTTTTTTTTTTTTAATTTTATATTGTTTGGGAGCTGGATCACTAAATAGACAAGAAAATACATTTTTGAAATAAGATGAAGCATTGAGATCTGTGCAATTAAGTTTTTCCTAAGAAACCTCCCCAGCCATACAAAGACAGAAACTGCTTTGGTGAGGATGTGCCAATTGATTGATGTTGTTTCTGCCCCAAATCACTTGTGTTTCACTCAGAGGCAGAGTGCAGTTGGTCAGTGTAGGTAGAGAACACAAAAGAGCCACAGGTTTCCTGTTAGCTCATTGCTCCTGCAAATGTCTGCAGTGCAGAAGGACTAGGACAGACCTGCCTTCCCTGCCTCCCAGGCTTCACTGCTACCCTTCAGTGTGACACCTGGCCCCATCGCAGCCCTATTATGCCTCATTCTAAGCTTGCTTGTCTTAAACTCCCCTCTGTCCTGTCCTTAGCATGGTGCCACTGCTCAATCTTGCTTGGTAAATCTCCACAATAATCAGCATCTTTTATCCCATGGGCAGCATCCTTGACTAGACCCAGAGTTTGAATTTCAGAGTGCAGAAAATGAAATAAATGTCCCTTCTTCTCCTCCTCAGTGGGAGTTATTGCTGCATCTGTTATCTCCTCTTACAGGTAGGATACCACCAAACCATCCTTGCCTTCTCCTTGGCTCAGGTGGCAAAGGCATTCAGGCACCCTCCTCCTCCCTCCTCTGCTGTGTTGTGTTTGCTTCTCCTCTTCCCTGCTACCTTTGTGATTTCTCTGTTCGTGGGAGTGCTGTCCCCTTCTCTCATGGATTCCTCTTCTGAATGATGCCCGTTTCAGTCCAGCCCTACTCAGTATTTATGCCTCCCTTGGGAGCAGTGCTCTCTGCAACTCATAGCCTCTGAGATTTTATTGAATTGAAGTGATGTGGAAGGGAAACAGCACAATCCTCATTACCTGGCTGTGCTGTCTCCTTTATGTCCCCTCTATCTGTTCAGTCTCTGAGCAGCTGGAAATGGATCCTTTCACTAAAACTATGGGTTAGCAGTCAAGGGCAGAAATTAGTGTAATAAAATCCCCCTGTTACACTCGGTGTTCCCCCATGTCTATTTTTAATATATGTGAAAACCATTAATCAACCAGTAAGTGCATGATGCCTCAGGTCACAATGTTCTAATAATTCATAGTTAGAACTAAGTGTTCAAGGCTGCGTGATCTGCCTTTTAGAAGCAAGATGAAAAGGTCTTTTGCCAACCATCCCATTAGAAAAAGGCTTGTGGTCCGTGAAAAGAGATTGAATCAGGGGATCACTGGGGAATAATTTTGTAAATTGACTGCTAACAGCCAGTTGTTAAAGCAATTGTACCCCTACAACTGTAAAACAGTTATTAGCAGCAAGGTTTTTTTTAAAGCAAATAAATGCCTTGATGTGAGATACTTTTACCCAAATTCAAATAAGAAAGGATTCTGCCTCAGACACTGTTCCATTTTGTTGCCATTTGATCTTTTCCTGGAGTTGGAGTATTATTGGGATTAAGATGAAAAGTCATAATAAAATAAATGATCTGATGACTAATGCATGCCTGGGTCCAGAAGAGCCAAAATTAGCATCTTGCCCAGCCAGGCAGGGAGAGGAGGTGAGATGAGGATGACTCTGAAAGCACTGGATTCAGTTTTAAAAGTCAAATGGTATTTTGCACTGCAGGCACAGGCATTGCTTCACATGAGTTTTTGCAGGCAGATAGTTTTAGGACTTTAGAGACAGGCAGTTTTGAATGTCACATCCCTGATTTACCCTCCTGTGAATGTCACAAACAGCCTGTTCAGCATCTTCAGGTGTGGGGGACCCTGATAACTGTGAGGGGACAGCGGCGTCATCAGGGTCAGAGAGCACACTGACAATGGGATGTGCACAACCTGGTAATGGTGGGGCTTTAGGATGGATGTGCAATTGGAGGTCCAGATGGGTTTACTTGACATCCATTGCCCACTGAGGCTCCCAGCTCCCTCTTAATTTCCTATAAGGAAAGCTGGTGTTGGGGACATAATCAAGGGAGGTAATGTGGAAGATTAATAAGTAGATCACACAAATGTGGCTTTGTGCCTACAAAATCTATATTTTGAGTTTTGCAAAAAAATGCCAGATCAGAGTAAAGGGTACCAAGACTTTGTCCCATAGAATAGTTTAATTGTCAAAAAAATGCAGAAGTAAATTTACAGCAGCAGTTGCTTCACAGAGTATAGATTCAATTAAAGTAAGACACCCAAAAGAGAAATTATATCCCTCACCCACCGAAGCTTTCTCCGTTTTAGAGGGGATGTTAATGGTGACCCCCATGGAAATGACAAAAATTAATAGCATCAATATTCTATATCTCACATTACACACACACAAAAAAAAATCTTTGCACTCAGTTGCCATTTGTATCATGATATTGAAGATGCTGGGATGTGGACTAAGGCTGTTTTGCATGAGAAACTGCATAAACATAAAATAAAAATGCTTCTTGTCCTGCTGCCAAATTTTTACCAAATAATAAAAATCAGTATCCATTATGCTGATCAGCAAATAAGCAAGCCCTTCAAAATAGGTGCACCATTACCTAAATTAAATCTCAAGCTGTCTAGAAGAATTCTCAGGCAAATGGGAAGAAATGAATCTCAAACATAATAAGAATCTCTTAATACTTGTCTTAGCTAATGATGTATATTAATCCTATGAAAATAGCCTTGACACGGTGTTATGTGCACTTTTAAAACCGTGATGAAGTAGAACATTTTTAATAACCTATGTTATCAGTAGAACTTGCATGTCACTGCATCTGAGACAGATGCACCCTGGGTTTTGTATACCTGTTCATTTGCCAGGGAGATGAAAGTGTGAATGTCTTCATCAAGAAGATCTTTAATTTCCTTTTTGTGATGCCTAAGCAGAAATGCTGGGTATGAAGCCAGAGGAATATTTGTTGCCTGGGGTGTCCACTCTACCACTAATTGAGAGTAGTATTTCTGTAATAATCTCCCAGAAATACAAAGGGTTTAATCTGCTGTAAGAGAGATTTGGATTAGAGACTGATGGGGCAAATAAAAGCAATGGTGCTGAAGGCTGGATAGTCCAAGCAGGCAGCGGTGGTCTCCCAGGAAAGATTAGGCAGACATCTCTGTGGCAGGGTGAGCTGCAGCTGCAGACTTCACTTTGGGATGGCACAGGCAGACTGGGTGTCCTCGCAAAGCTCCTCCGGGACCCTGATTACCTGGTTCTCCGGTACCTTGTGCAAATGTTCTTTGTCCTCTGCTGTGACATCTGCTGGTATCAGTAAAACTTCATATCTCTCCATGGCATAACTGCACTTGCAGTTTTAGCTGCTGGCAGCACATTGGGGCTCACAAGGATCTGGCCAAGCTGGAAACATCAGGTGTGGTTCACAGCCAGAGCTGAAGTCTGTGTCCTGAACTCTTTGCAAATTTTATTGAGCTGGCAGCATCTTGTGCCCTGCCTGCCAGAGAACAGGCCTTGGACAGAGCTGTTTTGGATTGGATAGTCAGAGGAAGGAATAAAAATCCATCAGCCTTTATTTCAGGGTGGAAGAATTGAAGAAAAACAAAGAATTGGAATAAACATACACAAAAGGGCCACCTTAAGAGGGCCTTTCCTCTTCTCAGTCCATTATAATATTAGAAAACAAAATATTAGAAATATTAGTAAATTGATTTAATATATTAAAATAAATTATAAAAATAATGTAAATATTTAAATATATAACATTTATTACATATACACTGTTTAAAGCATATAAGGTCTAAAAATATTTGAAACGTGTATTTAACCCGTATATACATGGGTAGCCTAAGTGCTGAGTAAGTATCAGTAGGAAAGTCTTGCTGCTGAAGTCAATGCAGCAACTGGGACCAAAGGAGTAGCTGCCTAAAGAGATCTGTAAGGTGTCAGTGCTCAGCATTTCCATTCATGTGTGAGTGATACTGTGCAGTAGCCCCAGGCCCAAAGGAAAGTCCACCCAAACAAACCCTGCCCAAGCCCCTCCTGGCAAGGGAGCCTAGTGCAGGACAAGCGCTGGGGGTGGACAGGGAGATAATGAAGTCACCACTTCCCATGAAACTCATTCTTGCAAAGCAAGTTGATTCAAGCTGACACCAGGAAGTCCAAACAAACTAGGTCCCAAAATGCGAGGTGATAAGCAAAACCCTTATAAGCAAAATCCTTCCCCACTCCCCAAAGAGTATATTATCAAGTACAAAGATACAGTGTCAGTACAAAGAAGTTATACATGGGAGTAATTAATTTGCGTAAGATCATGCTGAAAACAGTGTCTAAGCTGCACACTGGTGCACTAAGCTCCAGCAGGTACCATACTCCTGAGGAGATAATATATGTACAGTGTGATCTCTCATCACAGAAAAATTTCTGTTTGTCTACCACTGCTAAACATCCACAGAATCGATTTTTCACTTGTAGCTTCTTGAAGTGTTTGAGTGGTATTGCTGAGACTCTCTGTAGAACATGCCATAAGCAATGAGCAATCACCTTCAGTCTCTACAGACGCATATGAATTCTGCTCCCAGAGAGATTGCAGGAAGGACAACTTGCTTCAGCAAACAGCAATAAACAAGCATGCGCATTTCATTGCAAGGACTTCTTTAAACCCTCTACCATTGACACAGGAAAGATGTTGGTTGGTGAGGCAGCGCCAGTGGTGAGTGGGAGAGGGGTCTGGGATGAGGTTGGGGTGTTCAGGGAGTTCCTGAGTCCAGGAACACTCAAGCAACAGCCTTGTGAGGACTGGAAGCCCTTGGCAGCCAACCAGGGGAGAAGGGGGCAGTGCTGAGTGCAATCGAGGGAGAGGTTTAAGTTAGATAGTAGGAAGGGGTTCTCCACCCAGAGGGTGGTTTCGCACTGGAACAGACTTCCCAGGGAAGTGGTCACAGCACTGAGCCAGACAGAGTTCAAGAAGCATTTGGGCAATACCCTCAGGCACATGGTGTGACGCTTGGGGATGGTCTTGTGCAGGGCTAAGGGTTGGACTCGGTGATCCTTACAGGTACCTTCCAATTTGGTATATTCTATGATCTGTGATTTGTGATCTGATTTCAAGAGCATGTTCATATATCTGTCTGTAGAATCAAGCAGAGTGACTGACGTGAGCAAGCTTTAATCACATTAATAGCATGCTCTGCAAGTGTTAATCTGTCCTTATTGTCTCTGAAAATAGTTTCTCTTGCTCATTCACTTGAATACTACAAAGCCTGTTCACTTCCTTCTATAGCTCCTTCACCTGGCAACACAGCCTTTCAACCACGGCGTACCTTCTGCAAACTAACCAGCCTCACGAAGAGGGATGAGGCTCTCCTGCAACCTGTGACCTGGAGAGCTGTGTCTGCCATCAGCAGGTCTGCCTGGCTGGAGGCCTCTGACCTGGCTGGTACAGTGAGTCCTGCAGCTACAGGGGATTGAGCTTTACAGCAAGTCAACACCAAGACTGAGGAAGCTTAAACTAGTATGTTAATAAGACTGGGGGTGAAAGGATCTCTTTGCTCTTCCTCACCAGCTACTGAGTCTGCTGCCTCTATTGGCTGCTCCTCGATGATCAGACAGGAGCCCTTCCTGCTCACTGTGCCTGCACAAACTGCCATGCAAGCTGCTGTGCTACAGTCTCAAGACTCTGGAGTCTCAAACCTCCACTGTAGTGGAGAAGCAGGTAGACTCAGAACCCTATAGGGTAATTAGTCAAAGGATTGTTAGTCAAGGGTTGAAGATGAAAGCTCAAGCTGGTCACTGCACATACCAGGAGGAAGGTTCTTCATCCTTCTCAAAATTTGACCAGTGGGACTAGTACCTTCTACAACAGGTATGAGGCTCTGGAACTAGAAGGCCAAAAAACTGATGAGGTGGGCACAGGTCGTACTGGGGTACTGGGCCTCCTAAGACAGCACCACCTGTACCTGCATCATGAGCTCCTCTGCTAAGAGGAAAAGAAGGGTAGTTGTAAGAGGAGACTCTGTTCTAAGGGGAATAGAAGGCCCAAAATGCAGACCAGACCCAACTCAAAGGGAAGTCTGTTGTCTCCCAGGGACTCAGATAAGGGACATTATTGGAAAACTCTCCAGTCTAGTAAGGCCCTCTGATTACTCTCCACTATGGGTTGTTCAAACTGGCAATGGTGAAATAACAAAGAGTGGTCTGCGGGCAATCAAAAGAGGCTGCAGGGGCCTGGGACAGTTGGTAGAGGGATCAGGAGCACAGATGGTAATTTCCTCCATCCTTCCAGTAACAAAGAATAGTATTGATAGGAATAGGCAGATACATCAGGTCAAGAAGTGGCTCCAAGGTTGGTGTAATCAGAAAAATTCTGGATTTTTTGACTGTGGGACAATCTGCTTGACACCTGAGATGCACGTATCTCAGAGTGGAAAAAGAGTTCTCATGGAGGAGCTAGCAGCACTTGTTGATGGAATTTTAAACTGCCTCGAAAAGGGGAAAGGGGCAAAACTAGGGATGAGACATGACTTAGCATGCCAAAACTTGAAGAAAGGAGTGCTAATGGGATCCCTCCATCTGCCTCATGAGGTGTTGGCTACAATACACCACAGCTGAAATGTTTCTACACTAATGCATGTAGCATGAGGAACAAACAAGAGGAGCTTGAAGCTTTGGCCCAGCCCCAGAGATTTGACATTGTTGGCTTAAGTGAAACCTGGTGGGATGAAAGCTGTGACTGGAGTGCCCTGTTGGATGAATACAGGCTCTTCAGGAGGAATAGGCAGGGCAGAAGAGGCAGAGAAGTGGCACTGTATGTATGTAATGGAGGGTTAGAATATATGGAGCTCAGTTGGCAATGGCAGAGTTGGGAGCTTCTGGGTAAGAATCAAGGGGCAAACAAACAATGCAGATGTCATTGTCGGAATCTACTGTAGAGATCCTGGCCAGGACCATGATGCTGGTAAATTATTCTTGTCCTTATGGGGGCCTTCAACTATCAAGAAATTAAATGGAGCATCACACAGCTGGTACAACTCAGGCCAGAAGATGCTTAAAAAACCTGGATGACAAGTTTATGTAACAGATCCTAAGAGAACTGACTTGGAAAGATCTCCTTGATCTGCTGCTTGTCAGCAGAGTAGATCTCATGAGTGAAGTGGAGATAGGTGGCCACGGCAACCACAAAGTGATCAAGTCTAAAATCTCTGTTGACGGGAGGAGAAGTGCCAGCAAAACCTCAACTCTGGACAAGAGGAGAGTAGACTTCAGGCTGCTCATGGAATTAGTGATTAAGATCCTCTTGGAAAATGTTTTTGCAGGTGCTGGTCCATCAGCTTTTCAAACATCACCTCCTAAGGGCAGAGGAACAGACAATTCCTAAATGTTAGAAATCAAACAGGTGAGGCAGAAGGCCGGCTTTGCTGAGGAGGCATCTTCTCTTGGAGATAAGGTAGAAAAGGAAGGTGTATGCCTAGTGGAAGCAAAATCAAGTGATAGGGGAAGAATTCAGAGATGTTGCTTGCTGCTCTAAGGAGAAAATTTGTATGGACAAAGCTCAACTGGAATTGAAGCTGGCCAGAAATGTGGGGGACAATAAAAAGAGTTTTTTCAAATACAGTAATGGCAATAGGCAGTATAGAAATATCACTGGCCCATTACAGGATGAGGATGATTCACCTCATAGAGATGTTTAAGACTTTCTTTGCCTCTGTCTTCAACACAAATGATGGAGCAAGGAGGGGTCTCAGTGCCCTGAGATGAAGGATCATGACTGTGAGAATGATCAATTCCCAGCCAACCCTGAAATTGTGAGGGATCTATTGCTCCAGCTGGATAACTACAAATTTATGGGGCCTGATAGGATTCATCCCAGAATCCTCGAAGACCTGCTGATGTCATTGCAAAACCTCTCTCACTGATGTATGAGCGGTCTTGAGAATCCAGAGAGGTCCCAGCTGACTGGAAGCTGGTGAACGTTGTCCTGATTTTCAAGAAGGGCAAGGAGGACCCTGAAAACTACAGGCCTGTCAGTCTCACTTCAGTTACTGGTAAAGTTATGGTAAAGATTATTCTGGGAAGTACTGAAAAACTCTTGAAAATTATTGGTCACAGTCAGCATGGCTTCATGAGAGAAAGGTCCTGCTTATCAAACCTGATTTCCTTTTATGACAAGATACCCCACCCAGCTGATCAAGGGAAGCCAGTTGAGGTAAACTTTTTGTACCTCAGTAAAGCTCTCTGTCTCTCACAGATAGTGTCTCTCACAGGATCCTTCTGGACAAAACGTCCAGCACACAGCTGGATAAACACATCATGTGGTGGGTGAGCAGTTGGCTCACGAGTCAAGCACAGAGGGTCATAGTGAATGGGGTGACATCAGACTGGGGACCTGTCACTAGTGGGGTTCTGCAGGGCTCCATCTTGGGCCCAGTGCTCTTCAACATCTTCATAAATGACTTGGACACAGGACTGGAAGTTTGCAGATGACATAAATCTGGGAGGAACTGTTGACTACTCCAAAGGCAGGGAGGCCCTGCAGAGAGACCTCATCAAATTAGAGGAGTGGGCAATAACCAACTGTATGAAGTTCAACAAGGGAAAGTGCTGGATCCTGGAGGTATGTACAGACTGGGGAATGAGACGCTGGAAAGCAGTGCCACAGAAAGGGGCCTGGGCGTCCTGGTTGACAGCAGTTGAATATGAGTCAGAAGTGCCCTGGCAGCCAGGAGGGCCAACCATGTCCTGGGGGGCATCAGACAAAGCATCACCAGCCAGTCGAGGTAGGGGGTTGTCCTGCTCTGCTCTGTACTGGTGCAGCCTCACCTTGAATATTGTGTGCAGTTTTGGGCATCACAATATAAGAAAGATATTCAGCTCTTAGAGACTGTCCAAAGGAGAGCAATGAAGATAGTGAAGGGCCTTGAGGGGAAGCTGTATGAGGAGGGGCTGAGGTCTCTTGGTCTGTTCAGCCTGGAGAAGAGGAGACTGAGGGGAGACCTCATTGCAGTTACAACTTCCTTGTGAGGGGAAACAAAGGGGCAAGTACCAACCTCTTCTCTCATGTGACCAGTGACAAGACTTGAAATGGCATGAACTGAGTCAGAGGAGGTTTAGGTTGGTTATTGAAAAAAGGTTCTTTCTAGGTTGGGCACTAAAACAGGGTCCCCAGGGGAGTGCTCACAGCACCAAGCCTGACAGAGTTCAAGAAGCATTTGGATGATACTCTCAGGCACATGGTGTGACTCCTGGGGATGGTCCTGTGCAACTAAGGGTTGGACTCGATGATCCTTTGGGTCTCTTCCAATTCAGCATATTCTGTGGTTCTGTGGTTCTATGTTCAAGCACTTTTTCCCCTTCAAGTGGAGAGGCTGCCTCGCAGCTCATGGTTGTTCCCTCTCCCTGCAGCATGCCAGCACTCAGCATCCCAGGCCTTTTTATATTCAAGACATTTTTGGCAGTGATCTTAGCCTTTATCAGATAATGAAAGATATTATCTGAGAACTAAGAAGGAGATTTTAGAAAGACCTTAAGTAACCAAAAATTTAATTTTGAGGACATAACAAACAGTAAGAGCAGTTGGCCAGCCTGTGTACTGAGCACTAATATAGCAATGCAAATTCCACTGTTGCTTGTGTGAAAATGCAGGTCTCAGCTGAGCTCTTCCCAGGAGATTTCTTGGATCAGATGCCCAAATCTGAAAGCCCTGAGAAGCCAGTCTTGGCGGAAAAGGAGACTGGATCATCCTCCCTGCTGCAGAGTAGTAACAGCATCAGTTTGTAGTCACTGCTGTTGCCCCAGAGCTTAATTAGTCCTTGTGCAACACAGGCTTCCAACCTCTCCAGTAATTTCACAGTTGTGCCGATGGGAATTGGTGGCTCATTGCTGCACCTGGGTTGTTCAGAGGAGCTACTCTTGGGGTAGGCTGCCATGGACAGAACAGAGGGATGTGTGTCTTGTGTAGTCCATTCCACATGTGAGTAGCTCAATACAGGCCTTTTTACATCACACAGTCTTGAGATGATGTTATGTGGTGCCACACCTTTAGCTGGAGAAGCCCAGACCAGTAGGAAAGTATTTCTGAAATCTTAAACAATTTCAGGAGGTTTAAATCCACCTGACACAGTAAAAAGTCTAATGGGGATATTTCAGTCTCCACAAGAGGTGGTTTTTATGCCCACCTGTGCAAGGCTTCCCTCAGACTAGGACTTTCCTGCCATAAATGCAGCTATTAATTACATTCAGGACCTCGTGGACAATTCAGTGCAAGTTCAGGATGATGTGGTGAATTGAAGCTGAACTAGACTGAACTTTGGATGGAAAAGCACAGAGAAAGCAAGACTTCCCTCTAGTGTCTGTAGAATCCTGGGCAGGAAGCAAAGAGCAAAAAGAAAACCTAACACTATTTATAAGAGTACAAAAGGCACAAAAGATGGTAAAATAGAAGGGCTAAAAAGAGTGTTTAAATGGGCTAAAAATACAACCTGCCAGTTGTTTTGAATTTTGAAACAAGGTTCCTGGTAAGCAGATTTCAGTGATTTGCTTTGGTAATTAATGGTATTTCACAGAACCACAGAATATGCCAAGTTGGAAGGGACCCACAAGGATCATCAAGTCCAACTCTTGGCCTGCACAGGACCATCCCCAAGAGCCACTCCATGTGCCTGAGAGTACCGTACAAACACTTTCTGAACTCTGAAGTTTAATTATCTTCATAGTGAGGAGGATGCAGGAAGAGGGAGCATGTAGATAGAATCTAATGCAAACTGGTGAGAGACTTCAAGGTGGAGAGCAGCACGGAAAAAAGGCCTGGATGAGGAGTGGGGGAGATGGGCTGAGTCAAGGCCCTTCAGAGGGTATGTGGTTTGAGTCCTTTAACAAGAACCACCTATTTTTTGTACTTGAGTTCTGCCATTAAGCTACTTGGGCCAGGGAAAGGAGTCCTAAGCTGATGCAGTACCTTTGTGAAGGTGGAAAAATAAGGTTCAAAATCAGTAGAGCCTGCTATATTGTATCAAGCCTTGAATACAAGGCTTGAACAAATAGGTTGCAGGGTGGTTTTGGAAATTGAATTTTCTATTTCTTCTATTGACAGTATGCCATTGGGCAGGACAGCTGGCACTGATAGCTGAGTACAGGGACCTGCAGAGTGTATTGCACTCCCGTGGGCAAATTTTCATGTGGGGTAAATAGTAAAGATGAGAAGTCCACCATATATGGATTAAATCCCTGCTCTGGAGGTGTTGGAGTCCAGGATGAGGAGTTTACACCTCAGATCGCCCTGGAGGGTCTGGGACCCTTACAGAGACCCCAGGAGGATACAGTTTTTGATCTGTGTCCCTGGGAAGGACTTCCAAAACTGATGGAAGCAAGAGCAGCAGAAAAATAATTTGGATTATGGTTTGGTTTGTTATAGAGGTAAAGCTTATAGTTTTAGGTTTTTTAGTATAGATATAAAAGAAGACAACATGGAGGATTTTGGGTGTTGCCCTGAGTTCCTCTTCTTCATCTTCTTCTTGCTCCTTGCACTGCAGCAGAGCTGGCACTTGATGATTGGTAGAATAGATTTGAGGTAGAGAAGACGTGTTAGTAGTAAGTTAGGATTATTGGTACCGAATTGTAAACAGAGTATGTGCTATCTGTTAATTGGTTATTAGTGTCCTTAAAAAACCAGATACAGCCACCATTTGAGGCATTCCACACCCTACTCCCTTCTCGCTTTGTGCTTCCTCGCTTTGCAGCAAATGCTTTTAGCAACACATGCTCTGATATGTTAAACCCTGGTTTGGGTGACATGCTGAAGCTGTGATAAAGCTCAATAAACAGCAAGAAAAACTGAGAAGCTGCGAGTTTTATTCCTTTATCTGGTACTGGACTTTGATAATAAGAAGAGGTACTCTAACAAACAACCAACTTCTGCAACCACGAGATGGAGGGATGTTCTGCTGTGGGGAAAGTAGCCTGAATTTGCCAGACTTTATCAGAGCTTTGTGTTGCCAGAAGCTGCTTTACTGCTCAAGAAGGCTGAGCTGGGCTTGGGTGCTTTACCAGATCCATGATTTTAAGCAAGTCCCCTAAATATTCCTCCAGTATGTTTGTGTATCTGGACAGTACCATTCACACTGAGCCTGTGTGAATGGCAGCATGAATACAATCACTAAATCTTTGTTGATGGTCTTTTAAAGGGAAAAGAAAAATCCCTCGACTCTGACATTTACAATAGACATTATCTGCTCTCTGACATTTGGGCTTATAAACCGAGGTCGACCAAATTTCTGTTCTTAACTTACCCCACTGTATCAGACTAGATATGAAGTGACTGGCTGACCTGTTCTCTAAATAGCAGCACACCTGCTTCTAACTCTCAGCATGCAAGTTAGGAAGACTGGGATGATGAACTGAGCCTCAAGAAAATAAATGAGGCATCCTCAAAAGTGTATGCTGGAGCAGGGAGCTGACTGAAGGTCTTCCACAGCCCAGTCTTGCACCATAATGACTTTTTTTTATCTCACAGGCATTCGGGAGGTCTGTGTCCACTGAATCAATAGTGCTGGCTGTACACCAGCCATGCATGGTGTTAGCAGTGGCTGCTGTGGCTACACAGCTGCACCAGCTCAGCGAGGAGTTTCGGGTAGGGGCTGTGACCATGCTCCCGTGCTGCGTGTGCAGGCAGGGGCGTCGTGTGACTCAGACATTGTGGGTTGCTGCCAGCAAGGCTGGGCATGGATGGAGGGTGATATTCTGGGCTGCTTTCCTGAGACTATGTGATGGTGATAATGCCACATTGCTGTCACTGACATCCAGGCATGGCTTTAAAAGGATGAGAATCAGGACAAGGTTTTCATAACTCTTTTGAAGACAGATCACTTGAAGCGGCATTAACAGTGGTTTTATGTGTCTGCATTAGCCCAGCAGGGAATGGATGAACAGAAACAATAAAATCCTGCTCTGGGCTCAGTAGTAGGGTGAGTAAATGTACGGGTAAATGGATGACTATAGAGCTGAGAAATTTGAGGCTAAGACAGGAGTTGAGGCAGAGCGTGAAATGTAGAGTGTTTTCCTGCTCTCCTTCCACTCCCCTTTTCTTTGAGAGGGGCCTCAAAATGGCAGTATGTGCTTCAATAAAATGTTTGTTTCTGAAGGAGCAGAGTGACAAAGCTATATTCACAATGGCATAAGATACTCCTGCCCTGCTGACCTTCATTAGGAGGTCAGAACAAGAAAACTTTCTGAACAAGAAAACTTATGTAGTGTTCCTTTAACTCAGCATGTACCATGTTCAGTCGGTCAGCAGCACAGGTGGCCTTACCCTCGGCTCTGAACAGGATGCAAACCAAACTCCTTGTAATCAAGAAGTTGGTCCAGCATCACTTTCCCCTGCCAGCATTTTGGCACCCATGTGCAGCACAGAGAGGAGCAGCAGCTGTGAAATTCACACAGCAGTATTAGCCCTGCTGAGTGAAAAGGAGGTAAAGATCAATCAGATAACGGCTTTTGTAATGGGTTGTTCAGATTTGTTTCTGGAGGGAAACAAGTAACATAGGCAGAGCACCTTGAGACAGAGGAGACTGCCAGGAGTTATAGTGTGGTGATGGTGGTGTTAGTGCAGGGGCACCCAGTCCAGCCCAGCAGCTGATGTCTGTCCGTGGTGAAGGCAGGATGCCTGGGAAGAGCAGGTGGCTGGGGAAAGCCCAGCATGCCCATCTCCTTACCCTAACCACTCTTCTATCAGCAGCACATTCTAACCCAGCTATTTCTTGATTGACCTTGTGGCTTTAAGCAGCTAAGGCCACAGAGTGTCCCAAGTCAAGTCACTGCTGACCTCCTCCCATATTTAATAAGTGCCTGTTTCTCTTGGGCAGGTCAGAGGCACAGAACAACACAGAGCACAACTGTCCTTGTTCACCATCCTGTTACCATGTAGAGAGTTTCCATGCAAAAATCCCCGGCCTTGCTGGTGTCAGGCTTCTGAAGATAATGTGCTGGGTGGGTGTGCAGTAGTTTGTCTGATGTTGGTACCAGCAAGGTTTTTAATCAGCCTCTCATAGCAGGGCTGTGAGAAGTTGCAATTTTGGCTACAGTCTCAAGAAAATCATGGCAAATAGAATGAAATAGAATGGAAAAGAATATATAGTCTGCATTGTGTGCATTGTGCATGATAATCAGCAGTTGAGTAGCAGTGGGGATGGACCCCACAGTCACCTTCTCAGTAATGCATATACTGTTCACCCCCAATAAGTGGTATTTTTTTGAATCTCCCTTGCTGTAGCTGCCAGTGGAAGCAAGTTTTCAGGGATAATTTAAAAGCGGCAAGGAGGGCTGAACATGCTGGGGAAGAAGGCATCACTTTACACTCTCTTTTAAGCTTTATGTTTCTAAGTTATTAAAATTATTTTCAAAAGAAAATGGATTTACATGCTTACCTATATTTATGCTGACAAGAGTTCAGATTATAATGGAAGTACCTTATTTCATTTAGTCTTAGTTTGGTGAAAGATACAGTTCATTTTTGTCTTATATCAGAATGCCAAACTGTGTAGAGGATCTGCTTTCCAGCTTTCAGATATAATTAATTCTTTCTTTAATTCACCATTTCTAACAGGTGGATGATGCACCACGTTCAAAATTCACTTTGCTGGCAAGGAGTAATTTTAGCTACTTGTTCCTTTAAATCCTGGTGAAGAGCTACTAATCAGCTTAATCACTGCAGTTAGTTCTGTGTCCTTCTAAGTGGTCCCAAGGGAGTTTATAATTTAGTGCAAAGAGGACAGCAACACACAGCACAACTCTATGTGATACCATGGCTGAAAATACTGTTGTAAAAATTCTTGTGCAAAGTGAGTCTGGAGGAATTTGCTCCTTTCAGTTCTTTAATTCTTCGAGCCAAGAGCATCTTCTTCACTGGCAAGTTGTGTGTAAAATAGGGATGCTCCCAAGAGCACCTGAATCCCAGCCTCACCTTCTTGAAGCAGAAAGAGTACAGACAGGCTGCCTATAGGTGTCAGACTCGGATTGCACAGTGGCATAAAGGCAAGTTGGGACGGATTTTGTTTTTAAATCAAAGCAACATGGCATCTCACCCATTTTACTGAAAAAGTAAAAATTACATCTCAAGCTTGCTCCTGTTCTTCCCAATCAAAAGAAGGAAAACTACACACATACCACTGTAACATTCATTACCCACACCTGTCTTTCTTGGAAGTATTTGCATTAAAAGGCAAATTTTAAATGATTAAACTGTGTGCTCTGCAGTCACCTCAAGCCCAGCAGCACAAGCATTTTCAGCCTTCTGCCTCCTTACATGTTCACTGCGTATTTTTCTTCACCACTCCAATAGGCTTCTAGAGAGGAATACTCTATCAAATATAACAGGACCTTGCAAACCCAAAGGAATGAGGGAACTGAGAAAATTCTGTTTCTAATCTTGAGCCTTCCATATGGTGATGACGCTAATTATAAATGACCGTTTAATATAGAAGAGTTTGTTACAGAAACCTACTAAAAGAGAAGGGCAAAAGGCCATTAATTTCCAGAGATTTTGACACTGTTCTATTTTCCAAAACGGGTTTGAAGCAAATGGTACTTGACTGCACAACTAAAAAGTGACAAGAGAGGTAGAGAATACCTTTTAGAAGTACTAGGTGTTAAACCAGCTCTACATAAACAGGTCAGCTAACTAGGGGGAAACATTTTAACCTACTGGCTTGATTTATAAATAGGGGCCTATGCTGGGATAAACCATTAATTACAAGCTTCACAGGTTAAATTTTATTAGGCAGATTTAGTATTAAGTGGCTACCAAATAGAATTAAACCTGCCTTAACTTTATTAATAACAAGACAAAGATGGCATTCACATGACTATTGCATGCATTGCTTTGCAGCAAAATGCAGAAAGCTACCAAGTTCAGAAGAAACTTCTTGCTTGTATGTGAGCCAAAAATGAAGGCATTCATGTAGGAGCTAGATAAAATGTCTACTTAGTAATTCCAAGAGGGGTTACTAGGTACCCTTTTATATTGCTCAATATTCTGCATAAATTCCAGAATTTTCAAAACTAAAAATGTTTCATGTGGTGGTCTGAAGCGAGCATAAATCCTGCAAAAATGGAAAGGCAGTTTGTATACTTAAAACTGCACATACAAATCACTCTGGATGAAAATTTAGAACATGGTTTTTCACATAACTCTGAACTATGCACTGTACTTCCACAGGAGCGGCACAAGTCCCTTTCAGTCTGCCAATGAAATCACAGATTTCACCCAAATACAGCGTTGTACTCAGTTTTTGAATTACAGGGGACAGAAGCCAAAGCTGGTAATCTCTGGAAAAGGGAATAGAGTTCTTGAAAAAAAAACAAAAAACCAACCAACAAAAAAAAAAAGGCCATAAAATAATATCCTCTTAATTTCTAAAAAGTTTTGAAAACACTTTGTTGTAAAAATAATGGTCCAGGAAGTATTTTGTGGTAAGAATATTTTATATATTTTTTTTACACTTTTAACACTTACAAAAACATTCAAACACAGGAAAAAAATTAAATAACTTTGGGAGCAGAACAAATCCTTCTGCCTACACACATACATCAATTCCAAGCTGTTGGCACAAAAAGTAATCCACATTCATAAAACCCTTACTACTATATCAAACATAAGTTAAGTAAATCATAGGCACTATTTTATGAAATCCATGTTTCCACGATTCTGCAATAAATCTCTAAACACAGAGCCCCATGATTTCCTGATATCAATAAACTGGTAATGCACAAAGGCTTTCTAGTAAACAGACAGTCTGTCTTCTCAGAAAGTCATTTGCTGTATTCTGGGGGGAACAGCAGAGGAAAAAAAAATCCCTATAAAACTTCAGCTGAATTTACTCAAGCGATGAATTACTTAACTTAAGGAAACGTACACAAGTCTGATGCAGCCATGGTAAACCCCCCAATATCGTCATCTAAACTGACTTTAAAAACCTAAAAGTGAATCAAGTGTTTGATAAAATCCACCAATTAAAATTCACCTTTCTTCAATGAAGACTGCAGCACTGCTTTGTAAAATACTGAAATACTAAAGCTGGGGCTTTAGTGAGGATACACACATCTGATCTAGTCCTCTTTTTTGCTGAGCAGTGACATGAGATACTGACATCCGTTGTCTGTACCAGTGGGTGACTCAAGGCTAGATTAGTGGTATATACTGCTCTATACGGGTGCAAGGTAGTTTCTGTCAAAATCTGACCGATTTACAGTATATTTGATACCCTGACTTCAAAGTCTTAGAACAGATTTTGGTCTGAGGTGTGAAGTCATCCATTAACCCAAAGTTTGCTTGAGCAGTTAGAGCTGCAAATTAAGTCTCCATTCCTTTCTATTTGGTTTCTTCCAAGTCAAGTAGTATTGCATGGCTTTTCATCCAGGAATATGTTAATGCTGGCCTAAAATTCAAGTGCTAGCATGTCAGGATTAGTTATCCACTTAGTGGTGGGAGTTAAAATGCACCAGCAGTCCCAAACTCAGATACTAATGGGGTTGAAGGCTACCTACCATCCAATCCAACTTGTAGTGTTTGTCAGTCATTGCACAAAGGATATACCATTCACATTCTCATACTTCATCAACTGTACACCCAAAATACTGAAAAAGCTTCAAACAAAAATCCCTTCCGTTTAACTAGTCCCACCCAATACAACTTTAGTTACAGATGTTTGCATGATGTCTTCCAAAACAGAAAGCAATGGTTCAAATGCTAAATATATCAGTTGTTCTGAGCAAAATGTGTTAGAGTAAGTTGGAGCCACCAGAGGAATTTAATATCTTGTAAACAGACATAGCAGGTTTCATACTCTGTTACCAGTAATGTAAGATACACATATGTAAGGCAAAGTACATATTTAAACACACTTACATGGGCAATATCTTCTGTAAAAATATTTACAATTTAAAATAAACCAATTTAAGAAATGGATGAAAGTAAAAAAATAGGATACAGAAAACTCCCTCATACCATGGAACATCACCTAAATGAATATCATTTGGCATCAAGAGTCAACTAATTTCCTTAAAATTTGTATGTTACAAGTGCATAGTTGTGTTTCCTGCTCCTTAAGTATCAGCATTTACAGTTGCTGCAGGCTGCAAGCATAGTAGTATGGTATTAGAACAAATTAACATTCTTACTTGCTCTTTCCTTTGTAAGGAAACCTGCTATGGAAAAAGTTTTCCCCCAATAGCGAGCCTTGTGTTAAGAATGTGGCTACAGTAGCAAAGGGCATCTTTCCTGAGCCAGGAACTTTAAGGTTAAAAAGATTGTACAACTGATACAAAGCCCTTTTGGCAATCAAACATATAAGAGCATGTAAAGCCAATAAATCAACATAGGAAAGATGCAATCTATACTATTGCATTTGTGTGTGTCTGCTACATTCAAACCTTTTAACGTGATAAAAGTCATGGCTACGACCCACTGCCTAATCCTCCAGAGTAACTGCTGAAGTATACTTCCTGAAGGATGTATGTACCACTTTCCCCAACCAGGATCTCATACAATTGTGAAAAGTAACATTTCCCTAGCACTGTAGCCATCTGCAATCAGAATATTAGCTCTGATTAGTGTAGCCTTGTTTCAATAGTAATATTCACCAATCTTTCTGCTGAGTTAAAACAGGCTGAAAATGAAGTTTTGGACAGTGTATGCTGACAGTTATCCTCGCCGTTTTTCAAGATGGGCATTTCTTTGGCATTTATTGGCTTTTTGCCCAGACCTTGGCCACTCTCATAAATGCTCATATTGATACATTTTCAGAAAGCAAGAAAAAAAGCCCAGAACTGATAGCAATTTAATGTAGAAGTGATTGTATGACCACCAAACATCTGATGTTAGATGTCATTAAAGTGCTGCTTTATAATCTCTGCCAGTTTGTGCTAATTAGAGACAGAGAGGTTTGGAATTTTTACAAATCCCAAGAGTCATATCTGAACAGTTTGTTTAATCAAGCTGTCTTTTAGCCTGGTGAGGAAGCATCCATGAGCACTGGAACTTTGCATTAAGCCTTGCAGTTCAGTAGCAGCCATCTTTCCAACTCTCATCTTTCACATTGCCATAGGTTTTGGGAGTGGGTAACGATCTGAAATGAAATATATATATATATAACTGAAGTCTCCATCTATAATACATAAGAATTTAAACATTTTATAAATAATTGAAATATACACTTCACTCATTTAATTCTCTGCAATACAGTTTACTTAAACTTCAAAGTATTTTCAGTTTCAGGTTTTATGTGCTGTTTCTTGGCAACTATCATGTCAGAAAAGAAAGCTGAATAAACAGGCAGAAAACTTATTGCTATTGTACTCTCTGAAAATGCAAACTTAATCTGTTGCCACCTAAAATAGGCAATTTTTTCAGTGATGTATATAAACAGGAATGTATATAAACAAGGGAAATCCTTGTTTTGATGCAAGCAAAATGTAATATTCTAAATCTTGACATAGATACTTTATTACTGCATTGTGTAGATTCTTCATTATAGAATCATAGAATCGTTTACATTGTAAAAGACATCTAGGATCATCAAGTCCAACCATTAACCCAGCACTGCCAAGTCCACTGTTAAACCCTGTCCCTAAGTGCCACATCTACATGTCTTAAATACCTCCAGGGATGGTTAATGTATGACTTCCCCGGGGAAGCCTGTTCCAGTGCCTGACAACCCTTCTAGTGAAGAAATTTCTCCTAATATCCAGTCTAAACTGCCCCTGGCACAAGCTGGGGCTGTTTCCTTTCATTCTATTTGCACAAACTTTCAAAAAAAGAAAAAAGGCAATTTAAAAAAAGGGTTTAATAAGTGAAGCGCTTTTCTATAAAATGAGTTGTGATTTGGACAACCACACTTCTCTACAATTAACAGCTTCCTGACAAAACAACTGCTTTTTATCACATGAAGTTCTATACTGATCACAGTGAAGACCTGGACTGAAAAACAGTCAATACTGTGACACTCACTTGTCATTCCCTTGCCCAGCACTCACTGCAGAACAGAACTCTTCCACTTTGCTATTTACAGCTATTTTATCTTTTTTACAGTACTGGAGACCAATTGTTTTTCTTTTCTGTTTAAGGAGATTCTCAATATTTCTCATGGATAACTGCTTTTAATGTCAGCTTCTACTTGACACCTTCAGTGAAAATTCATATTCACAGTTAATACTCTGTCTCTGTTGCAGCTGTTTTCAAGAAGACACTGACATCAAGCAACTTCTACATCTGGGTGCTAGCACAATTACATTTAAATTGAAAATCCTCTTTTGTCCAGTGGGTTAACTGCATTGAGTTTCACATTAAGTTTAGCAAATGCTATGGATGTCCTCGTGTATCTTCCTTCTGGAAGTTTGTATGTGCCCAAGGAGAGAAACTGTTCTTGCCACAGTACCACTGCTTGAGTTATGGTGCAAATAGTTCTGATTTCAGAATATGTCACTCAGTGACACAAGTGAATTTTCACTTGCCAGCTACATTTTGATAACTTTTTACCACATGCAGACAAACTAAGTCTTTATTTACTTAGTTCAGTATCTTTCATTATTAATTTCACTTTCACTCTTTCACCTTCACACTCTCATTCAAGATCCTTTTTCACTCGGTCTGGATTCAAAACCAGTTTGGAAACACAGGCAAACACTTGACATGGAAGTCTCTGTTTCTGTTCTGAAGACCTTGAGATCAAAGTAACGACTGCAGGGAGGAGCAGCACAAATACACAACGTACAGAATTCAGTATGAAAATTTAAGACTGCTTCTCACAGACTCACCTGCGAACAGGCTGTGCAAGTTTGCTACGAGGCACTGGGATGCCCCCTGTGGAAGGGGCACTGGGTCTGGGCAAACCACTTCTCATCCCTGCCGGTCTGGTAAGAGTGGTACTGTTAATAGTGCTGGCAGGGCTTGGCAAGCCCGAGCTCTGGGCTGCAAGAGGCCCCGGTGAAGAACTGCTGTGCGTCAGCTGTGTGACTTCTGGAGAGGCAGCTGAACCGGGTCCGTGGTTACTAAATGCTTTCAGTGGTTGTCGCAGAGCTAGGGGAGATGGTGCCGCAGGTGAGCGGAATTTACTTGAAGAAGGTACTGGAAAATAAAATACAGACATTACTTTCAGCTTAAGTTACAGTAAAGCTGAAATTAAAAATGGGAAATTACTTTATGTGATTATACAAACAATATGGAATGTATAATGGAACACAGCCAATCAAGCAGCAATGAGAAACAGGAATTCAGATGTCTTCTTTGTCATCTGTTTTTGATATACTCTAATGCCCTATTTGCTTACTACAAATAAGGCTATAATTGTCACGTCACTCAAGTCAAAAGAAACAGAGGAGAAGGTACTGGTTAAGAAGAAATTTAACTGCTTCAGAAACATGTGAACCTAATTCCCATCCCTGAAAGAACATGTTGCAGAACACAGCTCTTGAAATAGAATTCAGTGTATATTAGCCTTCAAAGATGAAATTTGGAGTGCAGAGCATCTTGGTGTTTCTTTTATGTTGTTCTTTTTAACCACTGAATTAGAATTCATCTAAAGATACGGTCACATCCCACATTTTCTGGCACATGGAAAAAAATAATTTAGGGTGTGCTGTCCTGTTTTTTTCAGCTGGGATAGAGTTAATGTTGTTCCTAGTAACTGGCATAGTGCTGTGGGTTGGATTAAGGATGACATTAGCCAACCAAAGAGGTTAAAGTGCTGCTATGAAACTTAAACCAGACAACTGTAACAATTTATGGCCTTTCTCTTCTAACAAACACTACCTAAATTATCAGTATCATATTTTCAAATACTTTGTATCTGAGTTAGTATGCAAGGTCTTGATATAAAGTCCTTTCTGGGAAAGGCTAATAAGCCAGAATATTCAACAGTACTTTGATAATGCCAAACCTTAAGTGCAATTCTTCATAAGTATAAGAAATATTTTCAAATTATGCATAATGTATCACTAAAACAGAATATTTAATTAACCCATAATCTTACTAATTGTATGAAATTTCACCAGCTTTTCAAACTGATTAAAGTGGATTAGTAGGAGTCAACATAGGACAATCCAATCAATCATGGAACTAAAACAAAACCATGTTTTCATTTAGTCGATTTGCATGAACTATTCTTTCCTCAACTAAATAAATTTTTATACTGAGCCTAAAGTTGCATTCCTCTTTGACATACAATGTACATAAAGATGCTTCTCCTTAAGAAGCTTTTATTATCATTTTCAAGGTAGATTCACTAAGAACATGAGCAGTGACAAGTAATGACAGGAATATGGCATCTTAAATGGGGTACAGAGGAAGTGGTAGTTTTCAGATTGTATTTTGAAGCTACTTCTTAGAGAGGATATCTAGGAAGATTAATATGTGCTTCATTACAGATGTGAACTGGATTTGATTCCTTTTTGGATTATCCAAGAGGGCCTTTCCACTGATCTAACACGGCATGAAGCTGCTCATAGGGAAAGCTGACAAAAAGAGGTGGCAGAGGGGTCAAAAATACATGACAGTTGCTAAGTAGCAAGGAGAATAAGTAAAAAAACCTTAAAATAAATTTGGTATCAAGCCAGAGCATAGATTAAGAAAAGCATTAACAACAGAATGACTGGACAAGACAAGCAGCAAAGTGCTCAAGGACTAAGATTACATATTAGAAGTTTTTAAAACGTGACCTTGTCTGCAACATCGGTGGAATCAAATCTGCAGAATCTCCAAGTGACTTTACAGTGTAAATATAGGGAGCTTTTATCACTGAACTTCTCATTACAACGCTTGTTTGGAACACAAACACAGCACCACATTAGCAACTACCAACAGAGTATGAAACAGAGTATTTGGTGTATGAAAACCAAATACAGCTTTAGGCCTCTTACAGGCACAACAGGGAAAAGGTTTTTAGGTACAGAATATAAGCAACACAAAGTTGTAACTGAAGGAAGCTTGTCACATCCTCAGTGAAAGTAAGCATCCAGTAAGTTAGTTCTCTCCATCCTCTCCAGCTTTCTGCTGACCATATTTTACCATGCTGCCAACTTGAGCTATGAATTCATAAAGCATTTCCTGTCAGCACAGCACTGCAGACATTGCTGAGAGCTGTATTCATTCTTGTACATAAAGGAATGAATTGTCTTTCAGGGCAGTCCATAGGATGCAGTTTGGCAAACTGCCTAATAATTCTGTTCTAAAGAATTTTGTCTTAGAGCAGTTTTGGATGTTCATTAAACTCAGTCTGGCCTATTTGTAAGACAGGGTCCTAAAGAGTGAGGTACTGCCTCGGTCACAGACTATTTAATGATTGTGTATCCATGTGCAGTATTGAGCTGATCCATATTTAAGAAAAACAGGTAAACATGTTAACAGTAGTGCTTAATAACTTTACCCAACTCCATCTCCTTGGAAACTAAACTAGGACCAACTACAATTAAAACTTCTGGCGGCAACATATAAAATAAATAAGTGGCACTGTGCAGTCATGACATTTAGATTTCCTACCCTCTCTGGATTCTGTTCTGGATTGTAGGCAGGGAGCACAAGATCTCCATGTGGTAAAGCAGGATGCTGTGAAGCTACAGACTTGCACTCCAAGGCCAGCTGCTGCACACCGATTTGAAAACAGAATAAATTCTAATGCAGAATAAATTTTAATCACAAATTAGAATAAATTCTAATCACAACCATCATGATGAGATGACTCAGACCAACATGAAAGAAAAGATGAGGTAAAACTATGGTATCAATAAACTGACCTGTCATCTCAGTACAGGGAAGATGTGGACGTGTTGGAGCAGGTACAGAGGATGGATGAGCACCTCTCTTATGAACCAAGGCTGAGAGATCTGGGGGTGTTCAGCCTGGAGAAGAGAAGGCTCTGGGAAGACCTTACTGCAGCCTTTCAGTACTTAAAGGGCATTTATAAGAAAGACGGGGACAGACTTTTTAGCGGGGCCTGTAGAAATAGGATAAGGGGTAATAGTTTTAAACTAAAAGAGGGCACATTCAGACTAAATATAAGGAAGAAATTCTTTTCAGTGAGGGTTGTGAGGCCCAGAGAGGTGGTGGCTGCCCCATCACTGCAAGTGTTCAAGGCCAGGTTGGATGGAGCTTTGAACAACCTGGTCTAGTCAAAGATGTCCCTGCTCATCTTCCCGCGGGGGGAAGTGGTTTGATTAGATGACCCTATGATCTCACTGATACTGGGCTGCTGTATAAGCCTTAACAAATCTGTTACTATGAGGTAAAAGTTATTTTAATTTATTTTGAATTCTTTTTACACAAAGTGGTAAAAAGAAGGAAACATTTGTGTGTGTAAAAGGTGTCTAAGCTATGTAATTAACAGCATTTTAAGAAATTAGAATCAGTTCTTGCTCAGCTGTTCATTCTTCTGAAACAAGTGTCTTGCTTCATTACTGCTAAATACTTCTATACTCATGAGGATGTCAGACCAGAAGAAAGAAAATTAACACACTTTGAGGACTATAAAATAGCAAATAAGTGAAGAGGACATAAAGCAGGTAACTGAAACGGTCCTCATTTGCAGTAAGGAATGACAGCAGCTATAAACTGGAATATGTAACTGGCAGTCCAACATGCTCTGTTCCTCATTCTCTAAGGTTTAATAAATTTTTACAAATAATATAAACTCAAAGAGAAGTTAATTTTCTGTACATTCCCACAGCTTCGGACTAGGCCATTGACTCAGTAAGTGCTCCAGACATCCAGATGAAGGCATGGCCAACTGGAAAGACAGTAAGAAAGCTCTGCAGAGGAATCAAGATGGTGGTCTTATGCCAAAGCAGAACATTGTGAGAACTTTTCTCTATCTAGTATGAAGTATTATGAAAACTGTAGAGACTTCCCAGTAAGCCACGTGAATCTGTCATCATGCTTTGCTAAAACTTTCTGCATGGAATGAAGGTGACTCAAAGTCAGCATTGTTACACCACCAAGAGAAACACATACATTCTTGTCAGTCACCCTCATGTCTACACAAACGACTCCTACAATGCTCAAAGGATTCTAGCATCTAAAGAGCTTATGGATTAGCCTCAAGTGAAAGGTGGTCTTCCAGATTGTAATAGATAACAAACTAACTATACTTAAAATCAAAATCATTAACTTGTTTTATCTTAATTGTGAAACGGAGGCACTGTCACATAAAAGGCTGCCAGAGTTGATTAAAAATCAAATAAAACTTATCTAATTGAATTGGAGACTCAATATATTCAATTTTCTGTAAAAAAAAAGGCCAAGTCCAGCCATTAGCAAACTGGAATATTATATACCAGTCTCTAATTCCTTTAAGAAAAAAAAAAATCTAATTACTGTATGTTGGGGTTAACCTTCCGGTTTTGTAAGGAAAAGCACAAGCACACACACAAAACAAGTTGATATTCTATGCTCATCTTTTCAAGGATAAACTTGTTAGCTTTTGTTTTTAGCAGAAAAGATTGTATGCATATTTTTACAACTTTTGCTTTAAAAACTGTATTTTGCAATTAAAAAAAATTCCTATTCAAATATAGCCCTAATGAATATGGACTTTGGAGTCTACTTTTCTAATCTAAATTTCCTGATTAATGCTAGAAAGTCATTAATCATTGGATTTTTGTCTCAAAATACAATCTCCTATAAAATTAATTTATTTTAAATATTTAGATCAAAAAGTTAACTTTCATACAGTAAGGACCACTTCATTAATCTCAACATGCAACAGCAATTTCATTAATCTAGAACATGTGAGATTTATTGCAATTGAACAATTATCTGAGACTTGCTGGAGCTTCATAAGAGGTTGTAAGTTAATTACCTCCTTTTGTAGATGGAGTTTGAAGAAACTGTTTGGTTTTGAAGGCAGCACGAGGCAAATTTTTCTGCCTTTGCAGAGCTGTTGAAAGACAAGAAGTGTTATATTTGTCTAAGAAGATAAGGAAACTGAATTTACTGGGAATTTCAGAATTGCATCCACTTGTGAAGCATCAAGAAACAGAGCGAGTAAAACACTCAAAAAGCTGTCATGACTCTGGAAGTGATAGGGTTTTGTGAATGGTGCTTGCTCTTAATGGCAAAGAGTTCCAGAGGAGTGTGTCAGAAATTTTGCAGTGCAAAATGCGCAGATTCAGTACGAGTAAAGCTTCTTGCAGGGCAAAAAGCCCAGAAATGCAAAAAAAAAAATTAATACACCAAAGGGAGAACAAGCCACTTAGCAAACATGCTACAGCAATATGAGTGCAAGATTAGTTCCAAAGATGAAAATTAAACTGTTGCATTTGACCTAACAAGACTAAATTTTTCTTTTTAAAAGTGTTTTCAAAAAAATATTCTAACACTATACTAAAGCATAAATCTTTGTCTAATGTGATCAACATACAAACAAATTGTGTTTTCCAGTTGCGGTGACATAAGCCAGATGTTTTTTTTTCCCTCTTCAAAAGGGTAGGCAAGAGGACTCAAACTGTAAATGAAGACTAAAAACTAAGAATTATCAGCTGCCAGCACCTACACAGCATGATGGAAACTATTTTTATTGCTCCTTTGCTCCTGTGTCCTGCCTCTTCTCTAGTTGTGTTCAAGGGCTAGTGCTGCCTTGAAATGACCTCACTACCTACTAGTTACCAAGAGAGAAGCCAGTGTTCCAAGAGCTGCAGATCCCTGGCTGCTGAGAATTACCTATTGCCAGAAGGAATGCAGCGACTCAGCATATTTTCACTGCAGTACTCAAGGGGGGAACGAGGAAAGCAGTCGATGAAATAAAGCTTTGCCTACACATAGGCTTAGTAAAATGATAATGTATGAATAAACATCTCTGCTCACCTCAGAGTGTGGAGTTTTACACCAGCACAAAACTGATTGCACTAGCAAGGCTTATTCCCATAGTGAGAAGGAAGAAAGATGGGGGAACAGCTGTGCATAGAGATTCTGACCTTGAGTAAGGAAGCTCAATAATCCTATCACCAATTAGTGAATATCACTATAAAGAAGGAAGGGAAAGAACAATTAGAATTCTAACAATAGCTGATAACTTTCTAAACTTCATAGCATATAACTCGCCATCACCTTTCCTATCCTTCAGCCAGTGAAAAATTCACAGTATTTTATGAACTATAAAAGAAGTTCATCATGTGTTTTAACATCATGCTGAAAATATGACTAAGGGATGTATTCGGTTTAGTCTTAATAACTAACTAAAACTGTCATTTTTAACAAACAGCAAAAAGGAATTTAAGTGTTCATAAACACAGTAAAATGCTGTGCTTATTCCTTCTACCAACTAGAATCTAATGAAAAATAGCATGTGGTAGTATGCAATTCTTATTCAACTTCTGGCATATGGTCTTTCTAGAAACTTTTTTTAAGGCATACCCATGAACAGCAAATTCAGCCTACTAAGACCTTTAAAAGTGAGCACAATTCCTAGAAATTTGCTGAGGCAGACCACTGGCCAGAGTGTTTCAGTCCTCAAGTATTCCACTATACCACTTTTTACTGAATCAGTGTTTTTCTTATACCACACAAAATGAAGAACAGGTTCTTCCTGCATATTTTGAATTTGTTTTGCCTAATTCACTCAGATAATTTTAAATATGCTACTGCATATGGCACTTTCTTCCTCCATCACTATTCACACTTCTCGCAAGTCAGAGATGTGGAATGACATGGAAAGGATTTTAAATACATATGTATAAAATTCCTTCCTTCTCAATGGAGACTCCAGGAAACAGATACTCAACAGCTAAACACTTCTGTGCACTGAATCACTGAAAAGAACTTAGGCAGTACATTTTGAGCAATGCTGAGGAAACATGCAGTTTGAGATAAGCACAGAGTGCATGCTTATCCATACTACTTGCTGCTCTTGAAGTGCTCCATGTGCTGTGACACGACCTGTCACAAATGGTGTGTGCTGAACACATGTAGTTACATTTACTGCTGATCAACTGAACTGCAACAGTTAGCTTCCTCAAAACTTACTCTTCCTCCTTTTACACTGAACATGCCAAGCAGTTGGATCTTGGCAAGCAGACCAGTCACTTTACTGATAGTCTGAACAATCTCCAGTGCTTTGAGAAGTACTCTGCTTAAAGATTTAACATCCATGTGCTCATAGTGCCACTAAGTACAAAAGCATCACACAGAATCCACTAGAAAGCAGGTAGCTTCTACATGGAAGTTCTACAGCTTTGCACAATCTATGTGGTGCAGGACCCAAATAGAGAGTTCCCATCACTAACACTTTAGACAATTCCTGTTCCTTGGGGAACCTAAGTATTACCATATCTTCCAATGTTTTAAGGTGAAATATTTACTAGATTTCATATAAAAAAAGTACTTTCTGCATAATGGCATGGAGAATCAGATGTAAATGAAGATTCTAACTGTTAAAACTGTTATTTAATTCCCTCAATCTCTTTTCAAAACCAATTTGGATTGTTCACCACACTGCAGCTAAAACTTTAAATGCCAAATATTTTCATGTTTTACAGTTGTACTTCTAAACATGTGTTTTCCCTCTCCTCTGTAAGCAAGCATGTAAAATTTGCGTATATAACTGTAAGAGGAATTATTTTTTCAGAAACTTACTGGATTCCTAGCTCATTTTTGAATGCCAGCAACCATAGCAAGTTCAGTATTTCAGCCACAGCAAATGTGCAAGTACATTATGAACTGCAAATACTTGACAAGGAGAAAAGTAGTGACCTTGGGTGGCAAGCCAGCATCCTTGCAAAGGTAAGCTCATGCAAAACTAGCAGGTGTATGGGGAAGCTTCAAATCCCAAGACCCAGAAATCATTGCCAAGGGAAAACAAAAATTTGCTGCAATTTAACAGTGCTCTGTGCAAAGTGACAAAATAGAAAACCAATAAAACAAAAAGGATACAATAAAAAGGACACAATTCTGGAAGTTTTTATACAATGTCATTTTTTGCAGAAAATTTTTTAATCCAGACTAAGCAAAGATACTTACTCATTGACTTCATACACAAACCGTTTTACGATTGTCAATAGCAAGACTCTGACAAACATCTGTAAGAGCAGGGAAACTGTAAAAGCTAGAAATCTGGGCTTTATTAATGATACTTAACTTACATTTAAATGTAAGTTGGTCTAGAGTGGTTCACATCGGGGCAAATATTCTAGGAAAGGCAAGCAAATTTACCTAAAGATTTCTGTGATTCTTAATGCATCCACAAGTTGAAAAAAAAATATAACCATAGTCACACCACTTTGGCTCCTGCAATGAAGTAATTGACTAAATATTGACTATTGAGACTTCTGTTGTCTGATCTTTCCGTGAAGTTTCACTGTGAATTTACTTTAATTCTGGAAATAGCCTTCTGGATAACTAAGCTGTCGCCCTCTGTGCTCTTCCCTTTCCAGTTCACTCTATTGTAAAAAAACAAATAACATCTGTACAGATTTTTACTCAAGTAGTTTTCCTTCATTTTCTGTCAGGTCATTTTGACTACTCTTCCTATCACAGAAATAACACAGCTGGAGAGCTGGTGTCCAACTGCTCCAATTGCTTTGTAGTTTGATAAGCCTGACTAACAGGTAACAGTCCTGCATTTGAACTACGCATAGGCCATTTCCATTGAAAATCCCACCTTCTGAGTGTTTATGAATGGTGGAAGAAAGAGGGCAAGGCAAAAGGATGCTGGGGTAAGCTGTGTGAACAATCAAAGTCACACTTTTTTAACTACAGTATCATGTACCTGGGACTGTTCACACAACCCTAACATCTGGTCTGAGTCACTACAAAGATAGAAATCACGTAGTCTTTGGCATGGTCTATATTCCTTATTCTGTATTTAACTGTTCTTGGTAGCATTAACACAATGTTTTGAAACTTTTAAGAAGACCACCTAGTATACCAGTGTGCCTTCACTGTTCCATGGGTTAAAACCCCTCCTAGTTTAATTCACAAATATTATTTTACATTTCCCGTCAAATATTTAGATTACAGATGAATTTTTATCATAGCACTTTTATAGTTCAAAGCTTTCCACATAATAATATTCATAATGTGTTATTCCCTTGAAAATGTCACACAAGGTTATTAAATTCAGAAACTCGTTTTAAAATAAAATGGTCAGGAAACATTTAAACCACAGGAACTGGCAATATTGACATATAAAGAAACACTGAATATTTAAGTTTCATTTGCTTTGGTTTCTTTAAGGTAATCATTTTCAAGAGATTCATGAGATTAGCAGCTTTCTTATAGCAGCAGTTCACTTTTGGACAAACTAGCAGACAACAGTCCAGCAATGGGCCAATTTGTTTTGTGGGACACAGGTTCATCCAAACCTTTTCTAGGAAGAAACTGACACTTAAAAACGTAAAGAACATCTACAACTGAATACATAATTTCCAGGTGCCATAAAAAAAAAAAAAAAAGAAACTGCAGACAGGCATTAAACTTAAATGAACATTTTCAGATCAGGTTTCACTAGTTAAAAAAAAGTAATGAACATCATACAGTTGTTTATCCAGACCCTAGTAAAAACAGTTTCTGATATGTCCAACTACCGTACTTGTACTCTTTATATTACTTCAACATATACAGGAAACTATGAAGGACACCTTAATAAGTAATTCGACTTTTTAAAATACAATCAGTACCAGATTTTGTGTACCAAAATACCAGATTCCCACAGGTCTGATTAAAAGTCAAGATTAGCACCTCCAGTGTGGCATGCAATGTTTCGCTTTGCCGTGAAACTGGAACACAGCCGAGTACCATCACTTAATTCTGAAATACACCCAAGTGGCACTAAAGGTACTTACTGGCTGAGGCTTGAGGTTGAATGCGAGGTATTCCTCCATTTGGCACTTGAAAGTTTGAGTCACTTCTGCTGTTTTTCACAGACTCAGCTTGGTTGTTGCATGTCCTGGACAGGTTTGGAAGACTACGCCTTAGTTTTTCTGTAGGAAATAAGACAAAGACACCACAACGTGTAGTCTGATGCTGGATAAAGGTCAGGTTGTGAACCCATAGCAGAACCCCAAATCTAACTGATGCAAAATATGCGACAGATAAAACTACACTGCAATTTAAAAGCATATTGTGTTACATTAATTCTTCTTAGATCTATCATATACAAAATACATATCTACCTAAAGAGCAAGAATATAATTTTTCACCTGTGGTGAAAAAAGTCAAGCATATTGTGTTTTGAAATTGAAGCATATCTGGATTATGTTTCTCTGGGTTTTGTTGTACAATTACAAAAACTGACTAGAAAAACCCAATTTGCAGTTTTGCACAATTTTCAAATTTACCTAGAAAGTTAGTTATAACAAAATGCTTGCCTGAACAGTAAAAACACAGTTATTTGAGTAAATTTTTGAGACTGCCCAGTCCTATATCAACCTATTATAAAAAAATAACAGCCACCCTCTTGTAAAGAACCTCTTCATATACAGCATTCAAAATCATTGAAGTGTCCAGTTATGCTTCATCTTTCACATATGACTTGACTATCTACTCAGCTAATACTGATTCTTCAAAGGCCTTCTAACATTTGTACCATTGCTCACAGAATACGAAAAGATGCTACTAAGTATTTCTCGAGTCTAATGAACTTCTGTGTATCTTCAACCCATGCAGAGCTGGGTCGATCACATACTTTGGACAGAAGACTGCAGATGCCTTGACAGGATGAGTGGCCAACCTGATTCTGCAGAGGGATGCAGGGAAGTACATTAACCATGCACAAGCACCAAAGATGAAAACAAAACTAAGTCTTCATCAGCTGAATATTCCTACCAGCGTACTTGCTGCATTACTGGTTTGCACTGCTTTTGCACTACAGTCGGTACACTGCTGAACACTGTCAAACAAATTTCCCTCCCATCATTCTAGACAAAAAAACCCCTACCCACACAAAAACGCACCTGAACAATATTTTTTGGCTGCTGCTGTATGAACTCTGAACATTCAAGCAACATGCAACTGCACAAAAACCACTGCAGGAAAATTCCTTGGAAGTGTTTCAGAAACACGTGATCGCACACTCTATTTTGATCCTTCTGGGATCAAAATGTGGGATACCAGCTTTTGGTACCTTGCCTCTCTTGGGATATTTTTGTTGAAACTCATCTAGCATGCACTGAGAGTCTCATGAAATCCCAGAAAACTTGAGAATTTCTTTCCCGTTCTAGGTCACAATGTAATTTATTAGCTTTTCTATTGTATGTTTTCCTGGATATCTAGAATTTCCCCAAACCACAATAAAGGGAATTCTTACTATTTATATGTATATCCTTTCTAAATTTAAGATTTTATTTGCCAGATAAAAAATATGTTTGCTGAAACAGGAATATGCTTGTGAAATCTCAGCCCAGTTAAAGGAGTTTCTAACAAACTGCTACCAGAAAAAGTACATTCAAGAAGGAAAATCATATCAGGATTACATTATTTTGTTCTATGCCAACATAGTATAATTACACTGAGTTTACTGCAAGCTTTATTTTTTATCACACAGCAGTTTAGACAGCTTTGAAATATCTAAATATCCAACAAATACATAAGTATTACTATTTTTAAGACCATGTTCATGGTCAAAGAGTTCAGACTCCTGTGCTGCCAGAAGAAAGCATTCAGCTGTGTCACAGGCTACAAGCATACATAAATCACCATGTTACTCTTATCTGACCACAGTTACTTTCCTCTGCATTTTATTCTGTCATCTGTAAGGCCTAAACCTAGTGGTGAGTTATAGTTTCTCTGCTTTATTTTTGTGCATTTGCCTGCCAAAGACAGACTTTGGTCATCATGAAACTCAATTACACTATGTGACTGGATAACATCTGAAATAAATACAAGTCTATCAAATCATGTGACTGTAAAGGTTCCCCAGCAGAACTTAAGGTTTGCTTGTTCTGCTTTTTCTTCAACAATTCAGAGATTAAGCCATGATGTTACACAGGCGCGTAGTTTTAGTACCACACACTGGCTAAATTCCTTTACAGAAACTACACAACTACTTGTGAAATGACTTTGAGATAGTTTTTTACCTTCACTTTTGACATTACTAGTCTGTAGATCTGTAGGATGGCCTTGAAGCGACAGACGAGGCTGCTGTAAGCGGCTAATCATAGGCTGTGGTGACGCTCTGCTGTACTCTATGCTTCGAGCAGGTGATCGGGAGCGAGGTGAATTTCTTGGAGATTGTTTTGGTGAAGGCCAGGGAGAACTACGAGGTGATGGTGAAAACCTGCTAACAGCAGGGTGCACGGTGTGATGTGTCCCATCTTCCTCATCTTCTAAGCTCTGTGCATCAAGCTCCTGATCACTGAAGGTGCCTCGCCTTGTAGAATTGCAAGAGGAACCAGAACTACGCCGAGAAGCAGTTGCTGCATACTCTTGCCGGAGGCCTGGCAACAACAGGAACATTGTTTTCTTGCTCCCAGCCCACAAATAGTTCAAACTAGAGACAGTGCATACAAATATCTACCCAGTTCTCAACTTGAATTTGGCTCACCTTAACTCCTGTTATTTGAGGCCTTAAATGGATTCAGATTAGTACCAAAAAGTTACCTACCAGTTAATAATGACTTAAAGTAAGTAGGTGAGCTCATTCCTTTTCCTAACACAGCAATCATCGGTATAGGTGTGTTGTGTACTTACTTGTTCCTCTCCTTAATTTTGGTATCATATAATATCGTATAACAATTATAGCACCCACAACAAAATGTTTCTTGCAATAGTAAATGTAACCAAAAAAGCAACATAAGCTACCCTAGAGAAACTGGAGTTGTTAGATCAATAGTCTCTCAAGTGTGGTGCCCACACATCCAGGGGTACACAAAAAAATTTGTACAACCAATATTTTAAACCAGCATTTATTTCATCTTTATCTCATATCTTTATAATTTTGTGTACATCTGTGCATTTTTGTGTACCTAATATATTAGAGTAGTATATGCATATAGTTCATTAAAAAATACATGTATTGGGCACTTGGTTTGGGGTTTTTTTCACTGATAAGGGTACACAATAAAATAGTCTGGAGATCGCCCAGTCAGACAACTGAAATTACCACTTCCTGCAAACTCCGACAGACAAAAAGATAGTCTCAATTAAAGCTATAATAAAAGAAAGGCATCTATGTAGATGTCTTTCTTAACTATTTTTTGCCATAGGGACTTTACATTTTGGTGATTTAAATTATGGTTTAAGCACTGAGGTCAACAAGATTAGACTACAACAGGAAGGCACATATCTCCCAAGAAGAAAGGTGGCAGGCAGTAGTCCATTCTAACAACCATCCTTTTAGCAAATACTCTATCTTACAAATTCAAACTGTCCATCATTTTTTGTCCATTGTTCCTAAGGAACACTTCTGCACAGCAACTTCCTTTCCTTATCCTGGAGGCTGAAGCCTTTAGCCAGCTTTCTCGGGGGGTCTACATTTGTACCTCCATTATTAATCTACATGCCTTTTCCGTTCCTCCTAAGCAAGTGCTACTGCAGTTATTCAATCAAAAAAACAACTATAGGTCCACTTTGTTTTCAGAAAAAAAAACCCCACTTACTTTCTTCCTGCATTCGTGCTAAAATTTGCACATCCGTAACATCATTTAACTTGTAATTAGACCCAATAGAGTCTTCGTCCATCTCCGACGCACTTAACTCGCTGTCCAGAGAGGACTGTGGACTTAGCGGAGGATTTCTATCTCCCGAACTTTTAAGATGACCTATGGAAAGAAAAAAAAGACACAGGAAATGTTACTTTAAAAAAAAAAAAAAAAGGGCAAGCTGCATTTCCTTTTTTAGTAGAACCACCACCAATCTGAAAACAGATTATTACTGAGACATTAAGTCTGACAGATTATTTGAAGCATTTGGTTGCTAACTTAGGCTGAAAATATAATTTACAAAAGCAGAGTTTAGCCATTACCTTCTAAAAATAGACAATTTTATAAAATCATTGCAATGGTATCCAAACAAATAATGTGGTCTACCATACCATGTTTCAACAGCTATGAAGTTTGCACAGCTCTACAAAAAAGGCAACTGCATACCTGGTTCCATTTGGGCTTCCATCTCATCTCTGCTTACTGTCTTGTAACATGTAAGTTTGATTATATCTTTCTTAATGATAAGGACATGCTGATCCAATGAATATTGATTCAGTTTGGAATGCTTAAAAACAGTTTATCTGAAAATACTACCTGTTCCACATACGTATCTTTGCTAAACTATAATATGGAAGCTAAACCAAGGAAAAGCTCTCCCTGTTTGCTGCTTTCTGACTGACGTCCCGTTGCCTGTTACATCTCTGTCCCCCAGGCAGATACACCATTGTAGCACACAATGCAGAGCAGGGCTACGGAGATTAAAACAAAACCTGGGTAACGGCTCTGGTGCAGTGCAGGCTTCTCTAGAAGTCCACAGTGAACTAGTGATAGTTGCATTGTCAATGCAGTGTTTTTTCACCTTCCCTGTAAGCTAACTTGAGTTAAAGTATATATAATAAGCCAATAGCATGACATCAGAGTAGAGATATGTTCCAGGCATAAATTTTTCTCATGTAAAGGAAGTGTCTATGGTGCAGAATAAAGGCAGAAAACATCATCAGAATTCAGTGTTCACACTGATGGCTGCAAAGCTCCAGGGAACGTTTTTAATTAAAAAACATGCTTCTTCCATGTATTATATTGGTGTATTGGGTTTTCTGTGGCCAGGTTTTGGTAGCAGGGGACTGTAGGGGAGGCTTCTTTGAGAAGCTGCTGGAAGCTCCCCCCATGTCCAGCAGAGCCAATGCCAGCTGGCTCCAGGCCGGACCTGCCACTGGCCAAGGCCAGGCCAGTCAGGAGTGATAGTAACACCTCTGTGGTAACATATTTAAGAAGAGAGGAAAAAAGTTAAGGGTAGATGAAGATGGGAGCCAGAGAACAGCAGAGTGAGGACATGTGAACAACACTGCAGACACCAAGGTCAGTGGAGAAGGAAGGGCAGGAGGTGCTCCAGGTGCCAGAGCCGAGGTTCCCCTGCAGCCTGTGGTGAAGACCCTGGTGGAGCAGCTGTGCCCCTGCAGCCCATGGAGGACAACAGGAGTGCAGAGATCCACCTGCAGCCCTTGCAGGAGCCCATGCTGGAGCAGGTGGATGCTGGAAGGAGGCTGTGACCCATGGGAGGCCCATGTTGGAGCAGGGTCCTGGCAGGGACCTACTGACCCATGAGGAGAGGAGCCCACAGTGGAGCAGGATTTCCTGATAGGACCTGTGGGGGACCCACCCTGGAGCAGCCTGTGCCTGAAGGACTGACCCTGTGGAAAAGTGACCCATGTGGCAGCAATGTCTAAGAACTGTTGCCTGTGAGATGGACTCACACTAGAGCAGTTCATGAAGGACTGTCTCCCATGGGATGGACTCCACAGGAAGCAGGGGAAGGATCCTCTCTGAGCAGCGGCAGAAAAGAACAACTGACTGCAATCCCCATTCCCCATCTCCCTGCACCACTGGGGGGAGGAGGTAAAACTTGGAAGGAGGAGGCATGGGGGGAAGGTGTCTTTTAAGATTTATTTTGCTTCTCATTCTTAAGCTCTGATTCTGTTAGTAATAAATTCAATTAATATCCACACTCAGAGTCAATTTTGCCTGTGACAGTGATCTCTTATGATCCTTAACTCATGAAATCCTTTATTATATTTTCTCTCTTCTGCCCATTTGCAGGGGTGAGTGAGAGGGTTTAGTAGGTCAAACCACTACAATTGGTCACATCTCAGAGGTACTGATGGATACATTGCATACCAAATGTTTCAGTTAGCAAACCTATTATTTACTACCTATTGCACTGCAGTTATAAAGACTTCAAAACGACCAACTCCCAATCTTTGAACACCTACCATGCAACAATCCCAGTCAATTACAGGGTCAATTCCAGAAGCCACTTACTTACCTTGAAACTCCACAGAATTAATGTGTTTAGTCTAACTGCCAGTACACATCAGTGATTTTTGGGACATGGACATCCAAAGCAAACATTTTTAAAGTATCTCATGTCAGAAAGTCTGTAAAAAAGCCTTTCTGAAAAAGCTTAACTACTGCATGACCCAAACACCCTAAAAGACTGACAAGTTTTTGTGTCTTTCTTACTTTAGTTCAATGCAAAGGTTATCTATTTGAGCATATTTTTGAAAGGAAGAGGAGGAAGAAGAGAGCAAAAGACCAGACACACACTCCCTCACCTGAGGTACCGGTAGGTATGAGCTGCTTCACTAAAGCAGATTTCACTGGTGTTGAGGAGGGAGAGTTGAAACCACTGCTGTAGGGGCTGCCAGTATTTGGACTATAGGAACTCGCGTAACTGACCGCGCTGAAAGGGCTGCTGTACAAACTCTGTCTCTTGAGAGCTGTAGGAAAGGGCAGAAGAGCAACTAATTATACTGAAGGAACCAGTGAAAAACAAATACAGTACTGTATGATATCTTCAGCGTGATTTAATTACTATACAGTTCAAGTAGGAAATTTCAGTTACCAGGAAGTTTTTTAACTGATTTCTTTACCCCCACATATAACCATGTTGTGATAGGAGTGAGAGAAGAGGACAAGACAAGATAGTGATGAGTATTTTTGTTGTAGAAGTCAGATCTAAGACCACTACAACTGATCTCGAGATGTCCAGTGTAGGTGCTGGGAAGGAAGAGGGCAGTAGTAGCCAAGTTACACTAACATACAACCTATGCACAACTGCACACAAAGCAGAGCACACCATGAAGTCACATTCTCCAGAACTCAAAGACCTGTCTAGACCATACGATACTTCCACAGAACTATGCAATACCAACTACTAAATTTCCTTAAGCATGAAAAAAACATGAAGACAGGCAAATGCTTCTGTTTGTGTTTCTGGGTACCATGAACCTGCCAAGCTAAAGCAAACTGACTGTAGGGATTATTCCCTTCTGTTCTAATGACTTGGGACTTTTTGTCCATAGGCTTCAACTTCATATTTAAAACCTAAATTGGGTACTTCCCTCTGCGATTTACTGTAAATATTTCAATGCTAAGGTATTTTCAGATGAACTTTAAACACTGACAAACATTTCCAGTATGATACCACAATTCCCCTGGTCGCCAGGTGTATGATTTGCATACTTCATTAAATATTGCGTTCAAGAGTTTACATTTTATTTTAATACAAAAGAAAATGGAATTTGAACAGGAAGAGTGGGTGCCAAAGGAAATTTGGACACTTTTGGTTCCCTCATTGCTGGAAGTGCACAAAAGAGCAAATTACATCACAAAACATGAAGCAGAAAGCTAGAGATCCCAACTTCATGGTATGTAAATCCAGATTAGGTTAAGTTGCAGCTGACATAGTTGCAGAAAGTAAGACCACTATTTAAAGAACGTTTTGTGACATTCCTGTTAGTGAAAATGGGCTTCAATGAGTGCAGTAACAAGTAGGCTACTGATAGTAGTGGACAAAAAAAAAAAGGAATTGAACTCCAATTTATTTACTAAAAATTACTGCTGTTTTGACATTACAAGAAAACAAAAGAGACTACAATTGCATGAGATGCTGCTTTCAGCAGCACAGCCTGCTTTGGGCTCCTCCTCCTGCCCCCTCTGCTCTTGGTCACTACCTCCTCAGCTGTACAGTACAAACAATGTGGGGCTGCACTACTGTCTGGCCTACTAAAGTAGAATTAGGTTAAAAACATCTAGAGTATTTTGATTGCACCACTGAATGAGTTTTTGGTAGTGCCCTAAAAAACCATACCATCCGACCAAGCCGAGGGCAGAATGCAGCACAGAGGCAAAAGCAGCAGAAATTAAAGTTGACTTTGCAGCAAATTCCTAAAATTGCAACTCATGCAAAGATCCTTTCTAAACCAGTTAATATTACTAGTGTTTTAGTTAGAATGAAAAGACAGTCCCAGATGAAGGATGGAAAGCTTCGATTCCAGCTTTTGCTGTAAGTCTTAAATGACATACATTAATTTCCGCAATTAGTGAATTCAATGAATTATTCAGGAACCTCCAGTTTATTTTGAGTGTCAGAAGGTAGATCTCTATTTTATTACAAAGCTCATTTAACAAAACCAGTAATTATAAGTTGTTGTATTCTGGCTGACATACGATGAGGCCACTCCTTTGTTAGCAAGTTTTTCTGGCATTCACATATGCGCCCCAAAGCATCTATTCCAACTAAACCTTTGTTCTCACACCCCAAAAAGTTTACTTTTCATTTCTTGTAGAAAACATCAATAAAAAACCTCTAAAATGTAAGTCTGCACAACAGTTCTTTCTTTTGTACCTATTACACAGACAAGTATCTTAAAATACTAACCACAAATTAGAAAACAATTGTACTACTTTATAACCTTAAAATCAGCTCTTTGTACACACCCATGATGATACAAAATACTTTATCACACAGATTTCTTTAGATGAAAGTAAGCATACTGTTACTACACATGTTTGCTCTGGTATGTGATGAGACTTATGTACAGCAGTTTTCATCCTAAGTAATGTGAACTTCTACCTTCCTCAGTATTGTACATTTTCCCAGGAAAAAAACTGGATTCAAACCATTTTTCTCTCCCAGAGAAAATTTTCCTATCCCAGAGAATTCCTAAATGTTTTCCAACAGGGATTTCTGTAACTCAGGAAGACATTGCTATTTTACAAATAGAGATGTGGTCTTTATTAAGAGTGTCAGACGAAATTAGCAAGACATATAACTCATCTTAACATTAAAATAATCCTGTATTGGATAAAACACTAGCTTACAAAGGATTACACATTAGCTTTTAAAACATTCAGAATATTCAGAAACAGTATGCAGCATCTAATTCCTTTTAGTTAACATTTTGTTAAAATAGTCATGAATTTCTCCTGCTGTAGAAAATAGAAGAATTCGAGTGCAGAATATCCCTAAGGTTCTCTCTAGTCTGAATGTGCTTCCAACACTGAGCAGGACTTTCTCTGCAATTATAAATCTGAACTAATTAGTGACAAGGCACTGTGCATCAGTAACTGCCCACCGTGGCATGGAGCTGAGAGCTGTTCTGCCCTCCTTTTATCACGCAACAGAACACAGGATGGAAGAAAATGTGAAATATAATAGTGCATTTGAGACTCAGAAACAGCAAAAAGATATTAAACTAGAAATAATATAGATATAACAACAGGAACTGACAACATTAAAGAGTCAATGCAAAAGAAACATCAGCCAGGATTCGGGCAAGAAAGGAACAGTAGTGTGAAAAGCCTTAACCACAGAGACTGGAACCAAAATCAATAAACTGAACAAGCAGGTACTAATAGGTTAAGTGATGAGTCCAGGAGGAACAAATGCTATGTAAAATTCAAGTCACGAGATACTCCTGAGTTTGTGGGGTAGGAAAAAAACAAGGTTACAAGCAACACTACATGTCTTCTCCAGTGGAGCTTCCTGCTCCCCGACATCTGTAAGTAGGCTGGTTGCTCTAAAGGACAATTCACTATTTTGTTTCAAATTCATTTTTCCATGCAATCTGCTCCAACCAGCAACATTAGTGCTTATCTCTTCTACCATTAGTATTTCCCCTTATTAGTACTTTAGATGAATTGTGGTATTCTTACAAGTATCACTGCCAGAGGCAGATTCTCAGGTCTAGGGAAAAAAATGAGGGAAAGTTACCCAACCACATTGTTTGAATGATCAAACTTTCAAATTTGTCCATTTCATAGGGAAGCTTCCAGCCATTCAGCTTCAACTATGAATTTTTAAAGATACCCTAAGGGTAACAGAATTTGTGGTACTTCTGGAAGACTTCTATTCAGTTACAAAAAGAAGTTAAACCATGAACAGAATTAGGTCAATCAACTGCTATCTAGTTTTAAATATTCAGTAGTATCCAAATTCCCAAACTTGTATCATCATTCACAAATCTCTGAATAGTATCTGAATAGTTTTCATTATTTAGAATTTCAGTCTTTGCCTGCAGCAAGCCATATATCATGTTAACTGTTCAGGAAAATTGTTAATAGACATTTCTCCAGGTAGCACAAAAAAAGCACAAGAAACAAGAGAAGATCAAAGGTGACTCATGTTGAAGGTACTTTTACCGCTATGTCTATGATTTTTATAAGTATAAAAAATGAATTCAAATTTCATTAAGAACAATTGTAGTACAAACCAAGAATAAAGACTGAATTGCTCCAGAAAAGGATTCAAGGAAGGGAAAAAAGTTAGTCAGACAAACTCTGCACAAAGTTTACATATAACCATACACTGTAAAGCACCTAACAATTATGATATTTTAAAATAGAAGCCTGTATTAAACTAAGACAAGAAAACCTCCAAGTTAAAAACACTGCTTCTCCCTGAAAACATCTGACCAAACTACACAGTTAGTATAAAACTCTGAAATCCTGACTCATAATCTAATGTCTCCTTTCATTTCGTTCATTCAGTTCAGAAAATGAGTCAAATTAATTACTCTTTGTAAAGCGTAACAAAAACTTAAGACACAAGTAATTGCTGAATGTCTTCTCTCACAACAGTCAGCTAATTTTGACTCTGTTTCAGAATAAGCACATACAACCCAGTGGCTTTAGTGGCAAGAACTCACCCGACATTGTTTGTTCCAGCCTGTGGATCAGTGACTTTTTAGCACATTCAACGTCAGGGCTTGGGTAATCCAATACCTGCCTGCACCAAACTAATGGACTGACACATTTCTGCATTGGAGTCAGTTTCTTCTTTGGAGATGTATATAACCTGGAAAAGAGAGGAAAAAAAATCATCTGTGAGAACAAACAAAATGAGCATAAGATCATGCAACAAAATACCACATACTATGCCATTTCTATTTTTATACTCTACACTGTAATACAATCCCGAAAGATAAAGAAAGCACAAATTTTAGTTTAAAATTAACTTTTTGGGATACAGCATAAAAAACATAACATATGGCAACTCAAAGACTTCTGGCAAAGACTTCCTATACCAGGATATATCAAGAGATATGCCAAGAAGAGGGAAAAAAAAAAGCCTTTTCAGGCGCTTCAGGTATATGGACAATTTCACTATGTCACATAAATATACAAATCAGGACTATCTTTTCAATTTAAATAACATTCACCTGAAAGAAGGAAATACAGCACCATGCAATAGGGAACTGTTGTTTTCCTAACCAAAGATGGAGCAAAAAATTAGCATCTTAACAGGTAAGGAGCAGTGCTAAAGTGCACAAAACACAACTTCTATTTCAGTAGCCTTGAACAATAAACATTTTATTTTTAGTTATGATTCTCATCTTAGCACCTGGTCCTTTAGTTTTCTTCAAATGCAGAACAAAGGGACTATCTCCAACCTAAAGGGTATTACAGTCAAACACCAGAAACAAGGAAAAAGAGAGTGCTCATAGGAGAGTAGAAACAAAGAGATCTTGTTGTTCTGCAGGATGTGCTGAAGCCTTTGTCTGTCAGCATCTCCATTCATTTATTTTAACATCAACATTCTGTGATTGAAGAAATAGTATTCCAGTTTCAAGGCTCTAAAAATTTAGCTGAACAGTTTCCTCTTTCAACAGACAGATTAGAGGAAAAGTCATAACCAATCACACAAATTAGGGACGTTTAAGCCTTACTTTGAACTAGAACCAAACTTGGAAATGTGCTTCAGCAAAAGACAACAGTGAATTGCAAGATGTACAGCTATAACTAGAGCTTATGCATATGCAGGAACAGCTCAATGAGTAGTTCTTCTAGGAGTAATGACAGACTTCATATTCCAAGTGAATATGACTGTATGCCACACACTGTAACTCAGGAACATCTGACAGTCTAATCAGCCATGATTCCATACAAAACAGACTGTAAAAGTTGTTTCCTTTATGCCAATGACATCAGAAACACAGAAGTTATTTCCCACAACTTTTGTCTTTACAAGATTGTTAGCTGATCTTTCCTCTGTAATACTAGAACTTGAACTGTTTCTTTTATAATAGCTTTAAAAGATTATTCTTTTAATTACTACTCTTAAATTCACTTCTTACAAAAGCTTCCCAAGAAGGATGCTTATTAAACCACCATGAAAATCTCACCCAAAACACTGATCTTTGTTGAGACCATGCTCTGAAACACTCTTCCCCCAAACACTGAAATTGCCAAGATATGCTTCCAAATGCAGAACAGAAGATTTCTGTTACCTGCTAAGTTTTCAAACAAACACGAAGCTGTTCACAGCAATGCAAATAGCCACTGTCACATACTACAGTTCAAGTGGTTTATGCTCTGGCCAATATCATCCTGGCTGTTATAACTGATTTTGTAGAAATCCTTACCATCTTCACAGCCACTCTGCCCACAAGAAAAGCCCATCACATATTTATAGCCTTGAAGATCCTTGAAAAGAACAAGAATCACTCCATTTTTATAGTTCTGTGTAAACAATGACTCAATTTTCTGTACTTTCCTCGATTATCTCTATACAGCTAAAAGTAATGTTTAACATTTACTATCTAACACTTTGAATTTACTGTCTTTTTAGCTTTTATTTGCCTGTACTCTTTTCTGTCCTAATGTACACTTATGCAATACAAAGTAGTGTCAAAGACATCAAAGCCAACTCCTGTCCTGTACAGGCCACACTCAATCCCAGCACTTTGACAGCTGACATGCCTGGCTGTGTTTGAGCAGTTCCGTGTGCATTCAAAGTGTTTACAGTAATGCCCAGTATAGAAGGCATTAAAGTGCACGTCCTCACAAAAGGTGTACCTTTAACAAACCTACAAGATTGCTCTAATGAAAATTGCACCTGGTATTATAAGCTTCAACACATTCTTTTCTGCAATTTCCAATTACTGCATTTGTTTCACAAGTAGTTTATTTACTGAAGAATCCAGGCTCACACAGCTCCCACTTTTCCACCCGCTTTTCTAATCAAACATATACTGCATATTTTCCCCACTTCCAGTCAACTGGCTTTCCTTTAACAGCCTTTATGTTATAACTTGTACTTCAAGAAAAGACAGAACTTCAGAATGTACGTATTTCATGTAACACCACTATCTCATGCCACACACATAGACATCGATGGGGTAACAAAACAGCTCTTTCAGGGCAGTTCCTTGCACATCATGCTATTAATTATGAAGTCTCATTATAAAGCAGTGATCTTCATTTCCCATCTGACAAAGAACAGCCAATCAGGTTTTGAGACTGACTTAATCCTACTTGTAGCCTAACTTGGATTAAAAGAAACCCAGAAGGACCAAAGACTAGGCTAAGAATCAGACAGATGCCTCTACTAGTTCTTCCTCTCTTCCCAACAGCCGGAAGGCAGAAAACACAGAGACTATGAAGCATGTATAAATAACTTCATAAAGCTAAATGATCTTTGTCAAATTATTGCTTAACCCAAAAGATACAGGTCCTCCTTAGCTGAAGAGCTTTCCAGAGGAAATCCCTTTTGTGTCTGTTAATGCATTCTACAGCAATGTAACAGCATGGATTGGCAGCACAGCAACTTCAAGACTGAAGATAACCAGAATAAGGCCATACATCTTTAACCACTATAAATCACTTTCTCAAAACAGGAAGTTGAAAATTATTGGCAAAGCCAACAACTTACAGTTTGTACTACGAATGTGAACACACCAGAAACTTACACTCCAGTTCCTTCACAGCAAAGACTCTAAAATTCAGTGACATAAGGTCAAGTAAAAGAAAACCATACAAAAAAGCAGCTCAGGAGCTTTGATCTATTTTGAAACAGCATTAAGAAGCCCAGACACTGTGATTCTGCTGCACAGTAATCCTTCCTTTGGCTGTCACTAGTGACCTATGCACAGCAGCACCAGCCTGTGCCTGAAAGCAGCCAGGGGCTCTACTGATTAGTTCCAGGAAGATGCAGCACAGCAAAGGGCAGAGCTTTTGCAGAAAGACTACTGTCACTATAAGCACATATGATAATGTCAGCCAAATGGAGCAAGCTGTAGCATGTTGTACTGAGACACAGCCGAGCTGGAAAAGGCTTTGAAGAAAGAGGACACGACGCTGTGGTAGCAATGGAAGATCTGTGTAGGTATTACCTCACCTGAGGAACACCTCCCAGTGCATTAAAATACAACAGAGTAGTTGCCACAAGCATAAAACCAGAAGTCAAGACTCTAATAAGGAAGAGTCTTCTTGTATCAAAATCCTTCCACTGCTCAGTAAAAGAGTGAGGGGGAAACATGCAGATGAACGAGAAGTCACAGATCTGCATTAAAAAGAAAATGGCAAGTGGAAGGAACTTGAGTTAGAGCTCCTTTACTTTAGCTACATTAGCTTTAAGAAATTACAATAGAAGGTACAATAGATGCAATGAAATGAGAGCAGACAAAACATGATGCTGGCAAAAGCAGGATGAAAAACTTGAAGACATGATGAGGAGAAAAAGTTGAAATCTAAGGACAGAACAGTAAGAAATTCCCCTAAAATACAAGAAGCAAATTGCACAATTAAAAGCCACTAAAAATAAATAAATCAGGAGACAATAATAGTAGAGAGTCTTGGAAACAGATAATTTTGAACACAACAGTGTCAATCTAAACTCTTTTAGACCAATCTAAAATTTCCAGGAAACCCTATTTGTAGCAATTTAAATAAGTAAAATTTAAGATGAATTTTGAGTGAATACATAAAGATCTGAAGAGAATCTCTGGTTGAAAGAAAAAACAATCCAAAAATTGAATTACATTCCTGCACATATCTGGCCCACAGATTTCCTCTTTCCTCCTCTTCTACCCCATGAAGTTCCTATTCTACAGTTGTAACTTACTGGGATAAACATTGCTTAGCCTGTAATTACTAATTTTCAGCTCTACTTCATAGAATGCTTCTAGTTCCAAGAGATGCACAAGTTACAGGAAACTCCAAGTCTATTAATATAAACTCCAGGATAAGAATACTAGAAAAATGCTTTGACAATCTCATTAAACCTTCATATTAAAGAGGCACAGCTCAGCTACATGATGAGATTTCTAAGTAGAATTAAGAATATTTGAGAGGTTGCAAAGTGCAATTTGGAACACAACTACCTTTCTATGTCCAACAATTAAAGATAGTTAGCTGTGCCCTGGCCATGTGCTGGAAATTATAGCCATTATTCATTTCCTCATCCAAAAGAACACTTTGGCATCTGAAAGGGATTTTGCAGGATGGAAAACGGGGCATTCAAAAACACCATCAGGTAGCTTCCCTAAAACTGTCACACAAACTGTCCAACTGTCCACTGTTTGAGGAGCTTTTCATAAGGAATTTGTTAGAGGACATTTGCTCTAACATGGCATTGTTGACGCCTAAATGGAAGACAGAAAAATTGAGAAGTTCTGCATCCGATTGTAAGTGTTCCAAAATAAAATTCTGCTTAATTACTAGGCTTGAGAGTTCTACCACCACCTACAAGTAGTAGAAATGTGAATCAAGCCTAAACAAGGCATGATTATGAAATAAATTTCAGGAATATCATTAAGGAAGTAAAAGAAACCCATATCAACGCTTTCATTATATCTAAATATCAAGAATGTTTAAAAGTTATAAATATCACATAAGAAGTTAGAAATGAAAAAAGAATTCTGACGAAGAACTTTTCTCCAGTCCCCAAATATCTGTTTCGTAACAAACAGGGATATCTCAAAGACATTAGTCAAACCGAATATTATTTGATGTTACCAGTTGTTTCACTTGACAAAACCGACAACTTCTGTAATCTTGGTTCCCCTACAGGCTTCTTTTCATGTTATCTTCCTAGTTTGTGAAGACGTTATCTGAATTTGGTTAAACCCCAAAAACTTTAGATCCAATGGACATTTAATCTGCCACAAAATGAAAAGCATCAATTTTTCTCCTACTTAGACCATGAGACAGAAATTGATTAGAAACTGTCTGATTTCCAAGAGGCCTAAACCATGTTAATACAATGAAATTTAGCAGTTGAAAAGGAAATGCTGCAGTGTAATTTCAGCAATGAAATTTCATTCAGATGGAGCTCTATCCTAAAATACTAATGCTATCCTTTACTATTATTATGGCAAACTAAGATTCCAAAGCAATGATAGTGCTCAAGGGACATCAAGCAATATGAGACGGAAGACAATAATTTCAGATGATAATCAGGTATCTCTAAATAGTCACTTAGCCAACTAACAATAATGGATGGCTATCACAAATAGGTGCAAATTAGAAATAGCTCTTCAATGAGAGTAAGTAGTAAAAGTATCCACCTTAACTGGTCAGGATACACGACCAGTCTGAGGTCTTAAAAACCACAGAAACTATTACTTTGAACTACTATGTTAATACAAATAACTCACCAATAATTTCACTTTAAACAGCTGCCTTTTGTTTGTAAACAAGGTCAGTCAACTGGCAGCTATTTCAGCCCTACCAAGGAGACTTTAGATTGCACTGACATGGAAACACTGGTAAGTGCTAGGCTAGCTTTTGTAGCACTGTCATTTAAAGAGGACACAACCATTCTGAAGTTTGCTAAGCAATTACACATACAAAACAGATACACAGCAAACTCCATACTCTTTTATGAACGTGCTGCAAGTAAACTTTGAAGAAAAGCATTGCATGTTTTGCTCCCATGTAAAAGAAAACTTCTCAGAAAGCTGAGGTGAGTGACCACAAAGCAAGTTACAGTGGATACACAGCACACTAACTAACCTACAGTAATTGCCCACATGTGCACACTTACCCTGCAATAAACTAGAGACAGCTCTCTAAAAGCAGCAGAGCAAGCCATCCTGCACACTGTTACCCAGGTGTTTCAAACATGCTGTGCATCCACTTCTCTTTCTCTCCTCTGGCTCCCCCTCCTGCTCTTTTGTCTTTCATTAATTAATAAGACCCATTCAGACTGAAATTTGAAAAAACATTAAATTTGATCCAATCTTGCTCAAGAACAGCTAAATGGGAACACCCATAAAATAGATTATGAAAGTCACTGACGACTCAATGAAATAATTAGCAGGCCTAAAGCAAAGTTTCCACAGGAATGGGTGCAGTTCAGTACTGTGTGCAGGTGCAGATGTGCCCATTTGCAACCTTGGGTACCCTATCAAGAAGAAAGTGGCAACATATTAGACAGGATTCAGAAGCATATGGACAAGAAACTCAACCTAAATTCACTGAAATATTTTCAACAATTTACCATATAATTTGAAGATTGTCTGACGTGCTAAAATGTTTAAAACTTAAAGCATATCTGGATTTAACTGACCACAGTGAAGAAAAACAAAGAAGCAAGACTATAAACAATCGCAAAGTTCAGCAATACTGTAATGCTGTTTTAATACCTAATGCTGCTACTAAAGCCACAGTGTCAAAGTTCCTTTGCTTGTTATCTAGTTCCACCTTCTCCTTTACTTTTTCACTTCACTCTTCCATCCTGTGTAGACTTATCTAAAAGCTTTTATAGAATTAAAAGCTAAAAATGAGCTGATCAACTCCAAAATGTAAATTTAAAAAAACATCATGTCACAATCAATGTATCAATTTCAGTTATAATATCAAGTGTTCCCTCTCATGTGAGCATTAAGTGTAAACCAATGTAATTTTAGCAGTGAAGAAAACTATTTCTTCTGCCATTAAAAGGCTGCGGACGATTTCAGACAAACAAAATGGGCAAGATGAATCAACTTTTTATGCACGAACTATGATTTAAATTTAGTTTGTTTCCACAAGAGATTTCCTCAGCTACTAAGCGATCCTGGACCTTTAGAGTGTATAATCTCCTATTTTAAACAGGATTTTGGGTTAAACAGCAGTGATCCAAATCCATTTGAACCCAAAAGAGTTCACACAAGGTTTAAATTTTGAGTACATTCACCCTTTCAGTTGATTCAATTACTTTTTGAGACCTTGCATAACCAAGGCCTTAAGAACGGGATCTTTAAGAAACAGTTTAAGTAAAATCCACTTACATCATCCCTCCTATCTTCGCAGGCTTGTTTCTTTTTGATTGCTCCACTAGCCCTCTGAAAATTTCAAACTTCATTTAGAGCAATTCACCAAATGTACAAATACAAAATCATCCTATCTTCATAAGAAAACAATGGTTTTGAAGTATTTAGTGCCTCAACAGTTGAATTAAAAGGTGTTCAGAAGTTCCATGAGCTTGATTTACATTTTCATTGAGCAGTTTAGAACAAAAAAATCATCAGTTAATCTAGCCATCATTATCTAGTTATCTGCACATTAAAGGAGGAGTAGGAAAATACATTTTTTTTAATTACACATTCATATTTCATGATGTGTATAACAATAAGTAAATTTTAACAATTACTCTTTTCTAGGTGTGTTTGTGTCTCAGTCAGTGTCCCATGTCTGAGATGAAAACTAGTTGCTAAAACATATTTTAGTATTATAGTTCCCAAAATGTTAGTAAAGAACAGAAGACATGCCAAAACCCGCATTTATGTTTTATTGTCTTTTGAGGATTATAACTTGCACAGAAACATGATGGTGCCACAAGAACTGGCAGTGTGAGTAACGTGCCAAGCACCTGACACCAGTAAGAGCAGTGCTCAGTGAACCGGGCAGCTGCCCCGTGAGTGTCCAGAACTGTGTCAACAAAAACACACAGCACTTATGCCACCACTGTCACCATACGCTCTGTTGTGATATTAACTTTCACTGAAGAGATGCCTCATACTGCCCATGATTTAGGATTCATATATAAAACCGTAGCATCTATTGTCACTAGAATTCATGACATTCACTAACTTGGCCATTCCACTCCAACCCTGGTGTGCAATTTTACTCTATTCTATTTCCAGGGCTATAAGCCAGTAGATTACAAGGCATACACTGAGAAATAAGAGTAGCTGCATTGCACAGATTCAACATTTGGGAGATGATGCTCTGTGTTAATTTAGTGTTGGATGAGAATAAACTTGTGCTCTCATACTTCTCCAGTGATCAGCCTGGAAGTCAGGCAAATGACTTCTCCAAGGAAGTACACACACTGTCTCCTCCCTAAGCAACTAAAACATTGCTCACGCATGGAATCATTCCAACATTTTTAAAGGCATTTCTAACTCTGAAAGACATCTTTGTTTTTTAAATCTGTCTGCACATTTGCTTCCAAGGACCTTCGTAGATCAATCTACAACCAGTTCTGCCCCAAGTCAGATTGCTTTTGTTACACTTTTTCTCCCTGTACATGCTTCCCTTGCATTTTTCCGTGGACGCTGTGCTCCTCCCCACTATTTCTCCTGCAGCTCTAAGGCTGCTCCTCAACAACTGTCATAGGAAACTTCAAAGCGACAGCTGGAGAAGAGCGTGATGTTTAGAGAGCAAACCTTCTTGGTTCTCAGTGGAAGCTCATCCAAGTGTAATAATGACAAGGCTAACAGCCACTTGCAGGTGTTTCTGCTGGAGCAGCAGGGTAAGCAGTCCATTTAAAAAGAGGAACCACCTAAGGGGAACCGTGGTCCTACACCATTAGCAACAAACGAGAACACCCAAGGGCAACACGTTTATGAGATGAAAAAGTGTGTTGCATTTGCTGCCTTCACAATCGAAAGAAATCGAGGCATAAAACACGCCTGCTACACGTCTGAGGTGAACAGCACCTGTGGGCTAATTCTGAACTACCCCAGAAATTTCCCACAAGTTTCTCAACACCTCAACACCTTCCGAACTCGCGAACACCCCGACGGCGGACCCCGCGGCAGCACCGGCGCCCGCTCCGCTCCCCGAGCCGCCCGATGTAACGCTCCCACCGCGGCCCAACAGCGGGGAGGTGCGATGGGACGCGCACAAAGCGAGACACCCTTCCCCGGCAGGCTTCGGTAAGTCTCGGACAGCTAATTAATCCCTTCGCCGAGCCCAGAGGGCGAGGCTGCCTCCGCACACAAAGCCCCGGGACCCCCTCCGACACCAGGCACGCGCCTGGAAGCGGCCTCTTCCCGCCGGGCGCGGCGGGGGACGCGGAGCTCTACCCGCCCCCGCCCCGTCCCCACCCCACCCCG
>WEIV01011830.1:99919-150118 GCA_013390005.1 Calyptomena viridis | reverse complement strand
CTTCCACTGACCTTGGTGTTAATCACAACTCCTCACTCTGCTCTTCTCTAAGCGCCCATGTTTGTCTGCCTGCACTTTTTTTTTCTCCTTGTTAAATACGTTATCACAGAGGCGTTTCCATAACTCCTCATTGGCCTGGCCTTGGTCAGTGGCAGGTCCAGCCTGGAGCTGACTGACATTGGCTCTGCTGGAAATGGAGAAACTTCCAGCAGCTTCTCAAAGAAGCCTCCCCATAGGCCCCCCTGCTAACAAGAAAAAACCTGGCCACTAAAAGCTACCACACCTGGGCAGGGAAGTTTATTCCAAATTAGAACATTTATAGCAGGACCACACAATACATCTTTCTTATTCTTTAAGAATATTCTTCCTCAGACCAAATGTCAATGGTGCAATAAACCTTCAGTCACATTAACCATACTTTTATAATAGCAATAGAAAGAGTTTAATTCTTTCTATCCTGCAGCTACTGGGATCAGGATGGGACTGGTGGCTGGAGCTTGGAGTGTGACAGAATGTGAAGTAGGGCTGTGACAGAGGGCTCTGCCAGAAGACATAGGCAGTGTGGACAAGGACCAGGACCAGAAAGAGACCCAGGCTCCTGGGAGCTGCTGCCAAATTGCAGCTGTTCATGGTCATTATGTCACGTTTAGGGGTCTCCTCTGTGATGTCATGGGGCAGCTCTGAGAGCTTTGAGCACCCTGTCTCTCCTCTCCTGCCTCTTCCTTCTCCCTTCTTCACCCAGTCCATTTTATGGTCTGCCTGTCCCCCAGATTCCCTCCTCCAACTTTCTGTCTCCTCCTGACACCATTACTTTTCTTCTTACATTTCTTCTCCCTACAAGATACACTCCCCATAGGTGTGTAGATGATGGGGCAGGAACGTGAGAAAAAAGTTTCAGAACAGCTGAATCATCTGTTTTTAAAGAGTAAGGGCAACTGAGATGAACAAAGGGAGTCACTGCTTAATAGTCACCATAGCGTGTGCTTGAATAGCAAGGACAATGATCCTGCTTTCTCATTCACCCTTGTGCTGCAAGGGTCCTTCGCATGTTCTGGGAACTGAGGAGCAGCAAAACTTGGACCAGAATCTTCCTATTAAATATCAGGTCAATAACAGGCTCTGATGAGTTTCTCAGTCAGAAGATTCCAAGCCTGCACTGGCCAGATGTGAGAGACCACACCCAAGCAGAGGCCTCTGGGTGATTATACACAACATTAATTGGTTGTAATGCCACAAAAATGAAGTCTTTCTACTGTGTCACAAGAGCAAGATGAATTCCTCTGCCTGTGAAACTAGATCTGAGCAGATTTTTTTTCTGAACAGCTGCAATTTGCACCCATGCTGTCTTTTACACACACACAGAGGGAAGGGAAAAGCAGCCTTTCTGCAGCAGTATTTTCCAGATCTCAGGACCCTCATGGGTGCTTCTCTTCTCTGACTCAAGGCAGGTTCTTAACCCATGTGATGAGAGCAAATGAGGAGCACTCCCTCCAAAGGAAAAGAAGCCTAAGCAAGGCTCCCATATCACTCAAATAATTCAACACACATCCCTCTGACAAGTGGTTCCTAGAAAAAGGCCACCACATGTTTTGATGGCCTTTAAGCTCTCCAGTGTGGACAGCCCTGTAGTTAGTTTCTCACTGCTGTGATCTGCTGAATTGTTGTCTTTACAGCTGGCAACACTGTCTGATTTTGAAACCTTTATTTCACTTTTCACCTGAGAGAACAGTCCCTCGGGGGAATAGTACATGAAGATGGGCAGATGCATGGTGGGAAGTTAACATTTGTAGCAAATATTTAACTTCACGCCTGGAAAACTAGACTGGTTTTTAAGCAGCCTTATTTATTCTCCTGCTGAAGGGTTGTTGCCTGCCAGACTTCTCAAAGGAGGTGTTCAACAGGCCCACACATGTTTATGTTAGGCACTGTTTATCTAAGCCTTTGACAGAACAGAAAGTATCGTTGGTCATTACAGTATATAGTATGTGCAGAAGTTGAATACAGAGTGGAAGAAGTATGCTCCATCATAATATGTCCCTTTCAGAATTAATGTCAAAACTGTTCACCTGGTTCTACTAAAAGAATCAACATTGTAACTTGAGTTATTTGTAAAAGATATCTCTGATTATATCTGGCCTCATCAGTCATGAGACAACACATTTAGCCCTTTAGATTTGACTTAGGTTATTTGGAAAGTCAAAAACAGAGTCAGTGTCTGCACACATCTTCACTGCTTCTCTTCTAGAAACTGTAAACAGTGATGAGTTTGTAAAGGCACCTGTGCGTAAATACACGTAAAAGTATTTGTAAACAATTTTTAAAAGGTATTTGCTGCTTAGAATATCATGGATGAGAGCTCCACCATCAGTACATTTGTCCTTACCAAATTACAAGCCTGCCTGAAGGACAGGCAAAATTCTAGGTAAATTCTGCCATTGAAAATACATCTGTCTTTGGTATCATCAAGTACAAAATGTAGTTCTTTGGATGAATTTACGTGCCTGTTCTTTTTCTGCGCAGAAAAAAAAGATGTTAACATTTTGACCACAACCTCTTTAAGATGTATTTGTGCTCTGGAGCCAGAGGAATTCTAGGACTGCACAGATTCCTAATGAGGCTGGTATTCATGCCATACCAAGTGGCTAGAAAATGTATGAACATGTATGTACTTTGACCTTTATAATTTTTATAATTAGTGGTAACTCTTTTCAAATGTTATCATTGTAATAAATATTACTTATCACAGAATCACAGACTGCTTGGGGTTGGAAGGGACCTCTGCGATCATCTGGTTCAAGCCCCCTGCTCAAGCAAAGCCACCTAGTCTATCATGTCCAGGCAGTTTTTGAGTATTTCCAAGGATGGAGACTCCACAACCTTGCTGGGCATCCTGTGCCAGTGTTCAGTCACCCTCACAATAAAAAAACCCCTGTTTCCTGGTGTTCAGATGGAGCCTCCTGTGTTTCAATTTGTGCTCACTGCCTCTGCTCCTGTCATTGGGCACTGCTGGAAATAGCCTGGCTCTCTCCTCTTCCCACCCTCCCTTCAGGCATTTATGTGCACTAGTAAGATCCATCCTCTATGCCTTCTCTTCTCCAGGCTAAATAGTCCCAGCTCTCAGCCTCTCCTCATAGGAGAAAGCCTCTGGTCCCTTCATCTCTGTGGCCCTTTGCTGACTCTCTGGTATGTCTAGGTCTCCCTTGAACTGCAGAGTCCAGAACTACACACAGGACTCCAGATGTGGCCTCACACCTGGCCTTCTGAGTAGGAGGGAATAATCACCACTCTCAACCTGCTGGCAATACTTTGTCTAACACAGACCAGGACACCACTCACCTTCTTCACAGCAGACTCATTGCTGGCTCTTCTTCAACTTGGTGTCCCCCCCAGGACCCTCAGTCCTTTTCTGCCAACCTGTTTTCCACCTGGATGGTTCCCAGTGTATACTGGTGGAGGGGGTTGTTCCTCCCCAGCTGCACAACTCTGCACTTCTGGTTGAAGTTCTTGAGGTTCTCCAGCCAGTCAAGGTCCCTCTGGATGATCCTCTGGTGTATCAGCCAGTCCTCCCAGTTTGGAATCATCAGCAAACTTGGTGGGGGTGCACACCCCGCCCCATGATCCAGGTCATTAATGAAGGCATTGAACAGGACTAGACTCAGTATTGACCTGTGGGGTACAGCACTAGTCACCAACCTCCAACTAAACTTACTGCTACTGACCCCCTGCTTCTGGGCCTGGATCACTGTGGACACCCCACATAATGTTTGAATACTCATGTTAAGCTCCTCATCATGGTAGCTGAGTACCTTCCATAGGTTTAGTAACTTTCACTCCTTCCATTTTTTTTCATATCTGCATGTACAGTTCATTAAAAAAGGTCAGTATTGTCATGGAGTTAGGTGCCACTATTTCATGTTTATCAATCACTTGGAAGTAGCTCAGTTGCTCTTCAGAAAACTGCTGAGCTCAACATACTTAAAGTGCTGTGGTGAAACTGAAGTGTCTCAGAACATTGGGAAAGGATTTTCTGTTGTCAAGATTCTTGATTTATGTTCATTTGCAAAGTGCAGTGATTTCATTCACTTGGATAACATTGAGTGAAACCTTGTATGTCTCCACCCTATGAGGCAATCTTCTATCATTCAGAAAAAGTTTCTAAATTTGGTGAGAAGTCTCTCAACATGCCTTTATTAGGAAACCCATGCTGGAAGGAAAAAGACTTAATTGCACTCAAGAAGTTCTTAAAACAGTTTTCCCTCTGCACCTTTTCTGGCAGGAAAAAGCACAAAATCTTCTCCAGAATGCAAAGTAATTGAAAAGCCAGCAACTTTCAAATGTGTTGGAAGTTTGAAGCGCTGTATTTACATGCATACTGGAAAAGCTAGTATGTTTTAAATGTCTTTTTGATTAGATTTTCATGAAAATTTGTTACTGAAGAGGAGAGAGAATGTGTACACATAGCATAGACCAAACTTTGCTATTAAGTTAGGTTTATGCTCAATTCATTTATTAATTGCTTGTATTTAACAAGGCTCTGCTTCTGTCTGAAGACAATATATTAATACTGACAAAAGAAATTCAGATTTACAATCAAGAAAGTAAGGTGTGTGACCAGTTTTAAAGCTGGTTGGAGTAATAGAAATACTGTATACAAACAAAAGAATTACCAAAGAAACCGGAGATATTACCTTGGTACTTGAGTCTGAAGAGAAAACGAGAATATATTATTTGAGAAGTGACATATCATTGTATTATTAAAAACTACATCATAATGCTCTTTTTAAATTTTTATATTTTCCTTCCGTGCTGTCTGTCTGGAGAAAGCATTTGACTGTTTTGCACAGTACCAAAGGTATCCATCGCCATCTAGTGACACCACGTTGTGCCTGAGTCGGAATCGAGCGCATAAGAGCCTTTCCAAGGCAGAGCACCAAGGCTCTTGCCAGCCTCTTCCAGAGGACTTGAGGTCACTAGACCTCGGTCACCGCTTTGGTGGCACAGGGGTCATTCCTGAGGAGGTGTCTCAGAGAGGACAGAAATGTGTGCGGATAGTTCTTAGTGGGACAGCTCTTGCTGAATTGTGCAGTCGAGAGGTAGCACATGTATGTTCATGCTCTGACCTCTGCACTAACATTTTCCTGCCCAGATTTTGGGAGCACTTGAGGAGGAACCCGTGCTCATTGCACAGTGGAAGAAGTTCCTTGTATTTGGAGGATGCCATTAAGTAAATCTTCCAGTGTAACCAGTCCCAACACTTACTGATGTGCTTTTCTTCAAGACCAGTGTTATTGTTTGTCGCAGTGTCATGGTTTTTTCTCCTGAATTCTTGTATGGTAATTTTTTTAATATATCAAATGAGGGCTGATTTTACTCAACAGTGGTAAAATAACAAATAATGCATAGGACTGCGTAAAACACTCCTTGTGTGGTCTCCCGCTCAAAGAAACCAACTAACCCCAGGGAGGAGCTCAGTCAACCACTCTGGCCTCTGTTGGCAAGGATGAGCAGAAGGAAAGGCCTTGCAGGGAAACAAAAAAAATATTAAAATTAATTTGTTTCCTGGAGCATGTTCCTCAGTGCCTAATTGGGCACATAGCTTTTTACTGAAGTCCACAAGAAGAACTATCATTAGATTTCCCACTGCAAGAATATTATAGGGTTTGTGAATTAGAGGTAAATTGGGAAAATACTGTTTAGAAACCACAATGGATCATAAAAGCAAGCTGAGCAGGAAGGGTGGGCAGGAGACTCCCCTGGAAGGGGTTGCAGACAAATAGCCCTCTCACGTTGGCTCTCAGCAATCTAAGGCCACTCACTACAAGTCAGTAGCCTTGATACTAAGATTCACCCCCTGCTAGCTAAAGGTCAATCTTGAACTATTTGGTGTAAAAAAATTCAGGACAAATTTATTCAATTATTTCTCTATCAAACTATTTGCTTATTCCCTAATATTATCACAACATTTACCACGCAAACTGGGATTTTTTATTTTCAATACTGACTGCAACAGCCAAAACCATCCTTCAAAGTATATGGTAAAACTCTTATTTATTTTCCTATGTTTTTGCTTTATTTTACAGACATTCTGGAGACTATTAAACATTAAAAAAAGAACCTGTGTCATTATTCATACTCCTGCTTTGTATTTCCCCTGTTTCTTTAATTATCCCCTTCAGATTTTAAGATCTTTGGTTGGAGCAGTCATCTGACTTTTGTTCATGAGGTGTTTCATTTGTTACTAGGACACCTAGTAATACTACTCAAGGGGAAGTCAATCTCTGCTGAATATAAGTAGCTGAAATATTAATTTTAAAATATTGGTGCTACTCAGCTGCTTTGAAGTATGAGCACATATTGAGGCAGAATTGTTCAGTTAGATAATTGTGGTAGGCAACTGGAGTTCCTCTAAGCCTTATGTACTTCAGAAATTAGTATCTATCCTAAAGGAAAAAATTATAGGCAACAGCTCACAATTAACTGAGAAACCTGAAACTTTATGTGTAAAGAATAAGTCTACAAGGAACAGAAAAAGAAAAAATGCCTTGCCAGACAGAAGGCATGTGAAAATGTCAAAAGTCAAGCTTAGGTAGAGGCTGCAAAAGAAATTCAAGCAAATAGTAAAAGGTGCCTTGGCCATATAAACAACAAAATGAGTGGATGTCTAATAAATCATAGATGTGGTTGCAATTAAAGTTAATTTAGGTCCACCCCAAACTACCTCATTATTTGGCTCAGCATGACTAATGATAATGTTGTAGTACACAGAGGTAAACCCAAAGATGTTCATGAGAATGGGTGTGGAAAGAGAAATTGTTGTGTGCAAGGTGAAACCAAAGGGCAAAGAGCTCAGGTCTCAAGGAGGACCAGTAACAGAAATAAAAATCGAAAGGTAAGAGTTTTAATGCATTTACTAAAACACAGCAATGCCATATGATTAAAAGAATAAAAAATTAAGTAACAGTATTTAAGGAAAAAGTGATATACAGAAGTGTATTAGGGTGATTTCAGTTGTCTCCTAGGACTCAACATTTTGTGAAAGAAAAAGAGATATGAAAGTAGATAAAAATTGGAGACACGGTTACCAAAGATAGATTGTGCATTTTTCTTTGCTAAAATACACAATGCTTTTAAAGAATGAAATTACAATAAAGCAACTCCATATAGATTTCAGTAAACTGACTGACATGGTGCTATATGGAAATCAGTGTGATGATGCAGGAAAAGCAGAGGGGGAAAACCAGCTGAAGAGAAGATGGCTCAGGCAATAGAGAATGATTTGTGTAACTGTGGATTAGGGACTGACTGCATTTATCATTTCTGTGAATGATTATGTCCAAAGAAAATAAATAATCAGTCAAATACACTGGTGACAGAAAGAAGATATCTGACATGCACAGTAGGACTGAACTGCCATAAAAAAGGTCTCAACAGAAGTCTAAGGCAATAAAGACAAGGGGCTTAAGAGACTAGGAAGAATTTCTTCAATAACTACAGGTTCATCAGCTGCTGAATAAAGATGAAGAGAAAAGCCTGACTGGAAATATTTATGCAACTGTCTAAGCTGACACCTTATGAGAGTACCCCAAACGAGACTGTCACAGTGAAGAAAGGTAATACATACTCAGAGAAGTTCAGTAAAGAGAACCTTAAAATGGCCAAGGAAATAGCAATACTTTCAGTATAGTCCAGAAAGTGTCTTGTTTAGCTCAACCAGATGAAACCAGATGTGGTTTCACAGAGCAACAAGGGTGAACATTGGGGAGGAAGAACTATGCAAGTCAAAAAACAGTGCTCCACGAACATATTTTCCAGCTTCCTCAACATTCAAGTCTGAACATTTCCAATGAAAGCAATACATTAGCAAGCAATATATGGGTGCTATACTATAAAAAAACCTTGATCTCATACTCCCTATTTACTCCTATAATCAGTGGGAATTAAAAGCTTGCAGCATCAGGATCTGTCAGGTCCCTTTGTAATTCAGGTAAGTTGCAAACTTACAAGATTCAATGTTTGTTAATACATGAAATAATGATGAGTGTGCCAATATATATACCACATTGCAAGTGTCCACTGACATATAGTTCTCTGTATTTTTTCATACATATATTTATTTTCATATATATATATATATATTCTACTTCAGTCAAAATGTTAGGCTGAGGTATTAGAATATGGTAAGTAACACAGCAATAGAACTATGCTACCTTGTTGCCAGGTAGAATACCAAATTTATAATACTTTTAAACAACTATATTTCTCTACCAAAATTAAAATGAAGAAATTATATCTGAACTTGTAGTTACCATCATGGAAAACCTCTTTATTGAGGGCTTGACAATAACAAGCGCAGCACAACAAGTTACCTTCTGTACGAATCCTCTGTAAATATCCCTGGTCCCTTGCAGTATTGTACTTTGTACACACAAAATTTAACTGATTTTTATCATTTTCAGCTTGAAACAATCTTTGGAGTGTACCAGTGAGCTGTGGCTTTCTAAATGCCTTCATTGCTTGGTGGAAAGGCTGAGTCATTCATTGTGATGGATTTGTGGAGGATACAAAATCAAAATACATGGGACAGATTCAGCCCAGGTGTGGCTGCAGTCAGTGGTACTCTAGAGCTAAATAAGAATCATGATTATGCTTCCTCTAGGAGAAGGGAGCTGTCTTGGACTGAGGCACCTCATCCCCATCACAATCAAGCCTACATGTTACAGCATGGTAGGATGCTGGTGTCTGGTTCAATAAGGCACATTTTGCACTTCCTTTATTAACAGGTCTGAACCTGTTCCACTGCTGCACAATTCTTTAAATACAGAAAGCCCTACATAAAAGCTAAGCTATATTCAGACCTCAAAAGATGTGCCAAAATGACAAAAGTCAACTCTCGGTGGAAAGTTCAGAGTAGAGAGAAAATTCAAAGGCCTCTTATTTTTAACCAAGAACATAGCAGTTTGTCTTAATTTCCCAGCTCAAACAATGTGGAATATTTTCTATGGGCTCAGTTCCTAGTATTGTTTGCAAGCCAAATGTGAGGCTAGATAGTCATGCGTCAGCCCACTCGTGGTCATGGCGCAGGCATCTCTTACTAGTGACATGCCTGTGTATTAGAACAAAGAAACACGAGAAGGCAAGGAACTTACAGACTTCTTCCTTTCTCATAAGCATTTTGGCAAGAAAATTTTGAGAAAAACGCTAAGGTTTCTCCAAATAATGTTGTTGTTATTATTATTTTAAAAGTATGCTTTTAATGCCCTTCACAACCGATTTTTTTCCTAAGAATTAAGCATTTGAGCAGTGATAGATAGACAGTTCTTTGAAAATACTGGATTTATGTCAGAATCCAATGAAGCATAGAGAGGTACTAATTTGGGAAGAGTAGGTTTATTGCCTGTTGTTCATATTGCCATATTTCTGCAGTTCAAAGTGATGAACCATATTGCATTGTTTTAACTTGTGTGAAGGGGAACTTCCCTCTTTATAACTCTTGAGGCTCCCTAACTGTCCCTATACTTCAATATTAAGAGCTTTTAGGGACAATGAAGACAATTGTTTTCAGCAAGACCATAGCTGTGGACATGACATTGCAAAGGATGCAACATTCATCTCCATTTGGTTTTGCTCACAGCAGTGAAAATTCACAGGGGTCGAATTAGGAAAAAATCTAATTTTAAATGTATATTTTCTGTCCCTACTTTATTTAATCTGTAAATATAACTTGAGAAGTGATCATCATTTAAACAAAACCTTTTAACATAAGTTACTAATTCTTTATAACATCAATGTCTGTCAATGAAGAGCAGAAAAATGGGTCTTAGGGTAAGTTGATGTAGGTGCTTATCATAGTGGATTTATCATTACTGGGGTGGCAGCCTGATAAGGGCATAAATTAAGGTTGTGTGGCAAAATGCTTGGTCTGAAGGCTGCTGTCATACTAGTGATTGCTGATTTGTTGCAGTAGCCTTACATAGTCAACCAGCAACATGATATATTTTATTTTGCCATTGTGTAAGGGAATCCCAAATACACTGAAGTTCCATAGGCAAAGCCCTAGTGGAAATTCAGAATAATTTAACCAGGAATGTATCTACATTAATGCTGCCACAATCAGAATCTGAACTTCTCTTGGGGATTAGGGTTTTGGTGTGGTAGCCTTTTAATCAATGTGGATCAGCTACTTTTTCTAATGAAATCAGTAAAATGGTTATGTAACACACAAGCCTCTGGGAAACAGAGGAATATTTTTGTGTTGTGTTCTAACCTTATGCAGTCCTTACGTGACACTTTACATACAAGCTAAAATTACACATTGACACCTACTTTTCCATATTCTAGTTAAACTGACCACATCCTAACACAGAATCTTCTTTCAGTGTTTTTAGTATAAATTTGGTGTAATTCTACTGAAGTCAGATGTGAAATTCCAGTTTTGCTGAGCACAGAATCTGTTCACTGTAGCACCCAAACTCATAGATTATATTTTGTCTTGCTGCATGTCTCTGAAGGCTAAACTTGCTTTTGAACCCGAAGAGTTGTCTCTTCAAGCAGACTTACTGTTTCCTTAGCAGCAGCATGTGCGGCTTCTAAACCACACATGATGCTATCACAGTGTCTGAGGCTGCCCTGCAGTGTCACTTAGCCACAATTTTTTCCCATGGCGCCTGGTAGCTGCATGCTGCAGATAATTCACACTGCCTCCATGAGCTGGCAGGGCAGTAGCTTTCAGATCTAAGGATCCTTAGAGTGAATACTACTGAATTAAGTGTGGCTCTTCTTGGTTACCTCCTGTAACTCCTCTGAGAAGTATCTAGAGGCCCAGGGATGACAAGCTGAAAACCACCAGAGCTGAGAAATGCAACAGCCTAGTCCACATCCTTGTCTTTTCAGACAACTATTCTTTGTACCAGTACTGCTGAAAAACTTCCATGTGCTCCCCAGCACTACTGTGCTGACCCTGCATGTCAGGTAAAATGTGCAAATACATGAAAAATCTTTATCTTCTCTCCCATGTTACATACACACGTTACTTTCCTATCATGTTACTACATTAACACTTCAAGCTGCCACTTAAATCAGGCTGCACTGTACTGAAGACAGACCAGTTTTTAATAGCTAAATCCCTTGGTTATGGCAAGTTGCTCTGCAACATTATACCATACTAGAAAGAAAGAGAAAAGAAAGGTTTGACAAAAGTGTTTGGTTATATGATTTTACCAAACATTGTGGTCAAGCAGGCCCACCACTTATTAAAGAAGTTTTGCAAACTCTTTTGCAAATTTACAGGTCTGGTGACTTTAGAGAGATGCATGCATGGATTGATTTACATTTCTTTTACCCTTTGTTGTGGTTTTAAGTAGCCAGAGTTTTTTATTAGCTGGGGGGAGGAGGGGGCTAGGAGAGAGGCTTCTTTAAGAAGCTGCTGGAGTTTTTCTCTGCTCTAAGCTAGCCAAGGTCAGGCAACANCTGACTGTAACACCCTCCCACACCTGCCTTCCCGAGCTGTTGGGGGAAGGTGAAAGATCTTAAAAGGGAGGGGTGGGGAGAGAAAGGTGTCTGTAACAACTATCCAACTTCTCACTCTTAAACTCTTAAGCTCTGTTTTAGTAGTAGTAGTAGTAAATACTTAACATTCTAAGTTAGAGCCTGTTTTGCTTGTGCTTGATCAATGAAGGTTATCATCAACTTAGGTCATGGCCCTCCTCTTCCCAGCAATCCAGCAGTAGCAGCTGCATCCTCCTACTTGGAAATACTGGCTGCCTTGTCCAGAAAGTAAAGTTCCTAGAGGGGATTTCTCAGAGGAGACAATCTTCAAGGAAAGGACAAGTGATACATATGGTTAATTGCTGCTCCATAAATCTAGATTATAACCACAGCTCATGCACAGATCTTGCATGTTATGCTGGGCAATTTTTATAAAGAAAAATGCTACATATACTAAGCACTGGCCAAAACTCAAAAATTCCTTGTATTCCAGTGTGCTTTCAAAACTCCTTGGTATTTTGACTGTACCCTCCTGTAGTGATTATGGTATCCTGTAAATCACAGAATCACAGAATCATTTAGGTTGGAAAAGACCTCTAGGATCACTGAGCCAGCCTTTGACTGATCGCCTACCATCTTGTTAACTAAACCAGAGCATTAAGTGCCACATTCAGTCATTCTTGAAGACATCCAGGGATAGTGACTCCACCACCTCCCTGGGCGGCCTATTCCAATGCTTGACAACCTTTTCAGTGATGAAATTCCTCCTGATGTCCAGCCTGAACCTCCCCTGGCACAATTTGAGGCTATGTCCTCTTGTCCTATCTCTTGTTGCCTGGGAGAATAGATAGGTTCCCACTGGGCTACAACCTCCCTTCAGGTAGTTGTAGAGAGTGATAAGGTCACCCCTGAGCTTTCTCCTCTCCAGGCAAAACAACTCCAAAACCAAACAGCTCCCTCAGCTGCTCCTCATAGGACTTACTCTCTAGACGCTTCACCAGCTCCATTGCCCTTCTCTGGACTCACTCCAGCACCACAATGTCTTTCTTGAAGTGAGTGGTCCAGAACTGGACACGGTACTCAAGATGCAGCCTCGCCAGTGCCAGGCAGAGAGAGACAATCACTTCCCTGGTCCTGCTGGCCACACTATTCCTGATACAGACCAAGATGCCACTGGCCTTCTCGACCACCTGGGCACAATGCTGGCTCATGTTCAGCAGCTGTTGACCAGTACCCCCAGGTCCTTTTCAGCCACTCTTCCCACAGCCTGTAGCGCTGTAGGGCCTTATTGTGATCCAAGTGCAGGATCCGGCAATTGGCCTTAATGAACCTCCTACCACTGGCCTTGGCCCATCGATCCAGCCTGTCCAGATCCCTCTGTAGAACCTTCCTACTCCTGCAGATCAACACTCCCCCCCAACTTGATGTCATCTATGAAATTACTGAGGATATGGTCAATCCCCTCATCCAGATCATCAATAAAGACATTAAACAGAACTGGGCCTAACACTGATCCCTGGGGAACACCACCAGTGACTGGCCACCAACTGGATGTGGCACCGTTCACCATCACTCTCTGGGCCCAGCCATCAGCCAGTTTGTAACCCAGCACAGAGCGTACCTGTCCAAGCTGTGGGCTGCCAGCTTTTCCTGGAGAATGCTGTGGGAGACCGTACCAAAGGCTTTGCCAAAATCCAGGTAGACTACCTCCACAGCCTTTCCCTCGCCCACTAGGTGGATCACCTGGTCATAAAAGGCGACCAGGTTGGTCAGGCAGGACCTGCCCTTCCTAAACCTTTCTTGGCTGGGCCTGATCCCTTGGTTGTCCTTTATGTGTCATGTAATTGCGCTCCAGATTGCCTGTTCCATAATCATACTGGGCAAGTACCTTTGCTTATGGTGACATTAGTCTGTAATAGCAGACACATTTTACCAGACACAGCACATTTTATAGCACCATGCACCAATGTTCCAACCTGTTTCTATGTTGTTATGATGCTTTTGCTTCTTCACACAGTGCGTGTCTCCTCAAACCGTGGTACAGCCAGGATACCTTCTCAAATTTACTGCAATAAAACATAACTCGGTGGCTGGCACTAAAGTGGCAACAGTGGGCTGGAAAGTAGGAAGGAGGCAAAAGCTGCAAAGAATGAAGCCATCAGAGGCTCTCTAAGGATGGCTTAAGGAGACTTAAGGATTTTTTTTTTCCTGTTTGTGTCTTTTGCTATTCTGCTATTTGACTACCCTATTCAAGTTTGGCTACAGACTCTGAAAATGGACAATATTTAAACAGCAAATGGTAAGTATCCCTTGAACTGGCCTAATAGCTCACTTTCTATTTTTTGTTCTCCTACAGATGAAACAGGAATATTTTTTGTTTCTCAGATTTCTTATTATCTTAGATTTCTTAAAATTTGCCCCAGAACACAGCCAATGTTTAGTTTGTGTTTTTTTCTGAGTTATCTCTCATGAACTATGCTGAATAGAGACTGTAATCTGCAAGGATTCAGGAGGATTCAAGAGGAAAGAAGTAATAGTGACAGGGGAACCTTCCATGCCTTGGGAGAGACCTATGTTTAACCTGATCTGGCCATAGCAATGAAAGGATCCATGTCTGATGATACCACAATTACCATGTTCTTACCCCATTAATAAGGGCTGGTCAGACATATTAGTGATTTCTCTTCTTCGGTCTCTCTTTTTTCAGTCTTTCAGTGGAACATACTTTTCCCAGAGATCACTGAAATGAAACTTATCTTTTAGGGCTTCCTCTGGCCAGCAAAGTTTCTATGAATTTGCTTGCCTGCATTTTGCAATGTAGAAAAACTCTGATGACAATAGTTACTTCCGTATTTTAAGTATGTGGTATGTTCTCAGAACAAAGAGCCCATGGGGCTCTCATGCAGTCATATACAGTATGTAGCCCACCATCACTGCTGTCCACCCCATGAATAACTGAAGAATTTGTTCTTTGTGTTAGTAGAAGAAGGAAAGCCAGACCTGAGACAGAAAGCAACTTTTCTCCTTACTACAACCTATTGGTAATGAATTCAGAAAAGAAGGTTGTTGGGGTTTGGGTTTGGTTTTATTTTGTTTTTTTTTTCAGATGGATGTCCCTTTCTTTAAAACAAGAGGGCATGGAACATCTTTGTGGTCTAGCCACTGTGACAAGAAAGCTGCTGTTACGGTGGTAGAGGAAATATGCCGTCTGCAAAGAGGAAGAAGAGGAATAGGGATTTTTCAATTGTTTGAATTACTTAAGGAGTAAAGTAGGTAAAAGTAGACAGAAGTAACATTCGGTAGCAAAAAGCGGCCTGTTTGTCCTCAGAGCTAGGAAGGAGATTTCCCAAATATGTGGCTGTTATGCAGATCTCTGGCACATTTGGTGCTGGTATGCTCGTAACACTTCATGACCACTGGGTCCTCAGATCATGATGGGATTAACAATTAAACAAAAAATATCCCCTCAAAGAGTAGGCCAGATGACATATGTCCTTGTCTTTTTGATGATCACGGAGAGGGGACTTGCCAATGAAAAATTACAGTGCTTCTTGTGTTTCTAGTTTTCACTAGAAAAACTAAGACCAGGCTGGTAATCATACATCCCAAAGCACAGCTGTATTGGAGAGGTATGCACGGACTCAGGGAAACACAGCAGTTGCGAGTTTTGTAGTTGGCACTGGCAAATACATCTCTCCCTGTACAGGAAATGTCTATTCTCTCAAAGACATGAGGTGCTCTTAAATGTCACAACTGAGTAGGGACCTTGGTGGAAGATCCAGCTTTTCATGAATTTCAATCTATTTCAGCAGTAAAGGATTTGGTGGAACAGAGAAGGTTGGTTGCCCATGGTGGAAGACTGAGAAACAGGTCATGAGCCCCACAAAGTGCAGATCAATTGATGGTGGAGAAAGTGCTAGGATGACCTTGTTGAGTTACTGTGATGGCTTGTGGACAGGCAATAAATATTACTGCAATAACTCACAGGTCTGTTGTAAAATTACGTTTATTTTTTTTTATCTGTGAAAGGTAGGATCCAGCCCAGCATCCTGTGCCTTCTATAGTGAGCACAGAGGGATGACAAGGGAAACACAAGAACACAGCAAGCCTTTATGACACCTTATTACTTAAGGCTCTGTGTCAGAAGGCTTCTTGGGTCTGTTGTGTTGCTTCTGTTCAGTGATTCTCAATAGATCCCTCTTCCAAGTGTCTGTCTTGAAACCTATCTTATCTGCTTCATCTATAACATCATCTGAAAAAGTTCCATACATCTTCCAGCTGCTGCATAGTGAACCATGTTCTTTTGTTTGATTTCAATCTTGCTCTTAACAGCTCCACTGGAGAGCCTCTAAGCCTTGAATCAGAAGAGACAGTGAGCAGCAGATTCACCCTTTCCATTCCACTCAGGATTTCACAGACCTCTGTCGTAACCCCTTTACACCATCTCTCTTATAAGCTGGAGATGATCCATTTGTAGTGATAGATGCCACAGAAGGTCCCATTAATATATCAAATGTTTCCTCAGAGTAAGTTAAAAAAAACCCAACAAACCTAAACACAAAAAAAGAAAGTATAGAGGTGCCCTTGAAATATCTAAAGGAAAAGACTGAAGAATTGATCATTTCAGAAACTTTATCCTTTCTGAATGAGGAAGCAGATAAGTGGAGAAGGAAGCAGAGGAAACACTGTGATTGTGTAACAAAATATTACATCAGGATGCACCCGCTCAATGCTCCCAATTAAAATGTCCCCAAAACATGCTCAAAATAACTGCCGGCAATCCATAGCTCACTTTGCAAGCTGGTCTGCAGAGAGCTCCTGGCTTCCCTGACACCTGGTTTCTCTTCTCCTAACGAAGTTATGTTCAAGTAATGTTCCTGTGGTTTTCAGTTATATTGCTGGGCCCTCCATCCACCTTTAAGGCAACAATATTGACTACAAGAAAAGAATATTTTATGGAAGGTCTATATTACAGTTCACTGTTTAGAGTTACTTTCAGTGATACAAAGGAATTATCACTCCCATAATCTCTGAAAATTGGTACAAAGCTCTGGAAAAAGAAAAAAAGGCACATTTGCTGATAGGGAAGCCAGACAATGAAGAATTACTGTAATTTTTCTCTCATTCACAGGGTTCCCTCTTAAGAGCAGGAAAAACTCTTGTCTGTTATCTCTGCCCACAGCAAGTGAGGGAAGAGAAACAGACAAAGGAAATGCTCAGTAACTGAATTCACAGAAGCCTATGGGAAATGAAGAAGGGCTGCAGAGCGTTTGACAGGCATGAAAAGGAAAAAGAGCAAGAGCCTTTCTGTGACCAAGGGACTGGTAGAGATGCCTCTCTCTGACCAGAAAAATTGCAGAGTGGCTTTTTGAACTCAAGAGCTCACCCAAAAGAACAACATTAGCTCCAGAGAGAGAATGGGCATGAACCATGAGATGATGAAGCACCTCATGGTTCAATAGGTGAATAACTGCTGGAAAAGATGGTTATTAAAGTTCGCATCCAACTTGTGTATTTGTCTTTCTCTCTTTGGTACTTTACACAGTCTTTCCCAAAGTAGAGACTTCCTCCTAGAAAGGGACAGTTTGCCACAAGAACTCTTCACCACTATAACTTTCTTTGTAGTAGAGCAAAATCAACTACTCTGGAAGCAGAGTGCCTTTAATCCAAAAGAGAGACGTTACTACGGCATCTCAATTTACTGAATTGGGGACTCACCAGAGAAAAGGCTCAAATAAATGCTTTGATCCCTGTAGTCCAGAGATGGATGCTCTGCCACCCCAGCCCACAGGGGCCCTTAACTTCTAAGGAGAGAAAACATGGTAACAACAAGTAGCACCAAATTCTTCTGGAAATAGAACCAAAGGCCTGAAATATCCCCACCTTTTTGCATTCCCCCAGCTTGCATAATAGTTCTGCAAGCAACATTTTAGAGAAAATAAATAATTTATGGTTCCAACTTGGTACTCTGCTAGGTGGATTTTTTAAAACATTCTGAAGCCAAAACATGTCCCTGAATGGAAAGCTCAGTCTCCTCATGGCTGTAAACCAGATGTATAAAGGAAGCATAGCATTTGAACAGTACTTTTACGTTTTAAATGCATCAGATCAATTCATGCTAGTAGCCCTGGTGCTGGATACTTTTATGTATTTATTAAGTACAGAAGGAAAACAAAACACTCCTTGCAAATTGGAAACTTCTTCCTTCAGTAATTCTGCAAACTCTGACACAGTGCAGGGGTTGACATGTCTCTCAAACTGAAATCACACCACATGCTCTGTTTAACAAGAGTGAAGGCATAAAGGCCAGGAGAAACCAAACTGTGCAGTAGAAGTCCAAATGCACAGTGCTGCCCCACTCACCAAGGCATGAGAAGCCACACAGAACAATGGGCACTGCTTTCTTCAGCTTTTTTGAAAGATTTCCCCACATTTTTTCAAAAAAGTTTGAAAGCATTTGAGTCTTTCCTCAATGCATGCACTCAGTGTACTTTTAAGAATTTCCTGAAGGCTGCTAAGCACATCCTAATCCTTTGCCACCTGACCTTTGCGAAGATCTTTTCCTTGCTCTCACAGCTGCTGTCCAGCCCAGAGCAGTTATAAATGAAGGCAAGCACAGCTAATCAGAGGCCAGCCTTCAGGCAGTGACCGACCCTCTTCAGTCCCTCAGAGACTTATCCTTGTCCTCAGAAGCAGTGCTGTCCTGTAGTTGCTTTGATCCCACTGTCCTGCTAATGTCTGTCTGCCATTGNTATGTATATATTATTTGGTGTTTGGTGTTATTGTTTTTTTTTTTCCTTGTGTGTTGGTTAAATAAATAGTTTGTTTTATTTTTTTTCCCTTTCACTTTCCTTTGAGGAAATATTTCTTTCCTCGAACCTGGTGGGAGAGGGTGATTGCGGCCTGTTTTTATCAGAGAATATTTATCCTTCTGAATATATTTGTTCCAAACCGGGACACGGTAGAAGAAGGTGGGAGGGGAAAAGAGAACATTTTTAGAACTGAGAATTGCAAGCTCGCAAGCAAATTTGTGATCCACACGTGCACCACAATGCTTGTTTAGCTGACCAATCCAACATCCAAGTGTTTCGCCACTGATCAGTAGTTGTAAGGGCACCCTCAGTGTGGCAATACCACCTGCTTTGGGCCGTCCTTTCGCTGCTGCTGCAGCTCTGGAGTGAATTCTTAGGAGTAATGTGGCTGCTGCTGGTTAAGTTACACTGTAGCATAACACATAATCACACCTAGCTTTCTGCAGACAACGCCTCCTGCTAGAGCACAGAAGCGGCACCTTACGGGATAAAGCTGTGAAAGTCCCTCCGTAAGCAACTGTTCAGTTTTATTGCCCTTTCTCTGTACCACTGCTGCAGCAGACGGGGGGGGAAGGCTGTAGCTGCCATTGCTTGAAAAATGAAAAAATAGTTGCCTGTTTTGGAAAAGTGACTGCCTCAGCGGCAGTGTGCAGAGGTGTGCATGGACACCCGCGTGTGTGCTACCAAAAATGTGTGGATACGGAGGGGAGGGAGGGTGGCGAGAGGGTTGGTGGCTGCATGGAGACTGCCTGTGCGTTTATAGCAGAGAAGCTCCACACACCCGTAGCTCCCGGCGCTCAGCAGTAGAGTGACAGGCACGGGAGACGTGGCCGCAGCACGAAAAGCTAAGTTGGAGGAAATCCCCCAAGTGAAAACAAAGACTCTCTAAGTAATTTCCTCCAAGCTGAACAGAAAGACATCTGTGTTGATCCAGCTATTACATACTAGTCACAACTAAACAATTTGCTTGCAAGCAGCATAGAGGCTGCTTCTTTTCCTCTAGACTGACAGCTAGAAATATGAGAGATGTATTTATTTCCACTGAACTTTACAAGATGTGTTCTCTCCATAAAGTTTTGCAGAGTGACAGTTTCCATAGGTCAGGCTTGGCTAGGAGAAGGTAGAGAGTCTGCACAACTTGAAGTCTGAAGTTCAACCCAGACACCTGATGGGTGAAAAAAGCCAGTTCAGTTATTCTGGCTGTAAATGAGTGTCTGAGTTTTGGGGTGGCTGGATGTGACTGTTAGACATTGTTAATTGCGAGGGAAATCATTGTCATCCCGGGGGCCACCGGGGCAAGAGTAGGGCATTAAAGAGGAGCCGCCGTGGGGTGCATAGCCCACTCGGCATGGGGGAATCCTGTGCCCACCGCCTCCCCACAGCCCAGCCCGCAGCCCTGCGAACGCTCAATCTCACAGTGATTTGGAACGAGAAATGTCTGAACCAAAGCACCACTTACATACAATTTAAAGCCAGCTGGTGCCAAGTACCTAGATTTTGGGGGAAAGTTTGCAACCGGCTCGGAGTTGTGGAATTTGCCTTTTTCTTGTACTTCACCGACACGATTCTGGGCAGCTCCCGCCGGGTCTCTTGGATGTGGGATACCTCACTTCAGCTTCTTGCCGTCCCGCACCTCTCCCTAGCGCGGAGGGCGCCCGGCGGGGCAGGAGCCGCCCCCGCCGCTTCCTCTGCGGCTGCCCGAGGCGAGCCGCGCTCGACGGGGCGGAGGAAGGACGACGAGGACGAGGTACCTTCCCGAGCCGGAGCGGGGCAGTGCTGTGCTTCCCTCCCCTCCCTCCTTCCGCCTCTTCACGCCGCCAGGGCTCGTTCCATGACGGCGGCCGGGACAGCCAGGTAAGGCAGATCCGGGGCTGCCGAGCAAAGGGACCGGGGGCAGTTCATTTCTCCGCGCTCCCAGCCGGGGCTGCCCCAACGCAGGCAGCCGGATCCGCAGCGCGACGGGGACCTGTCTCGGGGGCTGCCGGATCACGGAGCCCACCCTGCCGCGGCCACTGTTCACAACTTGAAAAGTGTGCGGCGCCACAAGAGCGGAGGGACCGCTTCCTCGTCGTCGAGGTGTCACGCGGACCTGTAAGCGGGAGCAATGGCAAAAGCTGCCTTTTAAACCTTTACTTAAAATTGCTCTAATTTGTGTGGTAGAAGGGGTTGTTGCTCAGGCTGTCAAATGCATTTGAAAGCCGACATTGCTGAATATTTCCTTCTTTATGTGACTTTCTTCTCTGAGTCTTTCCTTACATCCATGTGCTTTACTAAGACTGTTCCGCCTCGTCTCACGACAAAATTTGCCTTGTGTGTGAGTTCAGTCATCGTAATAATTCCCCCTGCTTTCTGTCCCACTGCGGGATTATCCTTTCTTGGTGGTGAATGCTTTTACAGTCTCTCGTGCTGGAATACAGCATACCTGCTGCTCGTGCAGTAGTGCTAGACTTGCATGGTGCTTTTCCACAGGCTTCCTTTCTGCAGCCCTATAACTTGGAACTGGTAATTATTTGAGCAGTAAACTAAGCTTTTAGTGTAGGCATGGCCACGAGCTCTCTGCTTGGAATAACAGATACATACTTTACTGTGACAACTGCTAATCTGAAATACTCGGGGTTGTTTTATGGGTCAAATAGTGAGTCTGTAACTTGTATAGATGGAACTATTGACTGTGGCAGAAATCCAGATAAAAAGGTGTCTTGCGAGTACTTGCTTCTGGAGCATTTGTTTTCGTTTTAGAATAAATGTTGCTGATACTGTATCTGACTGTCTCACCTTTGATAGAGTGTGAAGTTTTGTGAATTTCTCTTGAACCCTTCAGTGACTGGAAGATGGGTTATTACTAACTGTTACTATATAAATGCTTAGAGTATTTTGGGCCGTCAGAAAGCAACACAAACAGGCTCGCAGTTAACTTGAGGGGGTGCCCAGAGTGACTTTACACATGCTCCTCCTTCCTTTTGACACACCAGCTGTGCTGCTCAGATCATGCCACCTGTGCAGAAGAGGCCCCTTTAGGTGTCCTGGTATTGTTTACTGGGTACTGCTCTTGTAGGTGGAGAGATAGCTCCTGGCAGGGTGTTACTCATAGCCATTTGACATTTATGGGTTTTAAGGGGACTGCAGCAGGAAAGAGCCAATTTGCTATCAGACACTCCTGTGATAGTCTTCATGTTTCTCTGTTTTATTTTCTGTGCTTTATTTATTGAGAGATTACATCTTATCATGAAATAATCACATTTATCTCTTCATTTAGTCTTAGATGAAAGGGTGCCTTACACATTCGTCTAAATTTCTAAATGAATATTATGATTGTTTTGAACCAAATTATTTCTATGTAAGCTTCTCTGCTGAAACCACTGAAAGCAGAGCATCATGGTTATATTCGGCACCTTTTTTTGTTTTAATATCACAGGTGTGAAAATCAGAAGCATACTGCCAGTTAGATCTCTGTCTGATGGAATGCCAGTTCTCAGCTGCTAGACCTGATTTTATTAGCCCTTCAAAATTTATAGGAGTACCACCTTTTTTTTTTTTATGCTAATTTAAACCACTGATTGTGAAGTAGCTAAAACTATGTCATAAGTTAAGTCACAGTTTACTTCTCAGCTGTAAGCATTGTGGACTTGGCATTGCAATGTATCCAGTAACCTGGCTGATAAATGGATATCCATACAATGAATAAAAAGAGAGAAAAATAGTAGAGCTGATAAACAATATTGGCTCCATATTTTTTCATTTTGCCCTGAAACAACACTGTATTCAGAAATGCCATGATAGCATGATATCCTGTAATTAAAATTGAAATAAGTGGGAAGTGTTTACTTTCACAGAATTGCTTGGAAGCATCAAGAAAAGTGTTCCCCTCTACCAAATGCAGGTGCAACCTCTTGTAGATGCAACCTGTTGTAGATATAATTCCTTCTCTGTTGTGCTAGTTTATAAACTGCATACAGAAGATAAGGTGCAGAATGGTGTAAGTTTCATACAAATATTTATACCTCAAATATGCAAAACATTTTCTGTTTCTTAGACAATAGAAGTCTGTGCTGCCTGCTGTCAATGCAAAGGTCATGGACAATAATCTTTAGCCTTTGTTAACCATTGATGTCTAAGATATTCTTCTACATTTGCTTGGTTTGAATTTTTTTCAGTAACCTATTACCTTTTCACTGCTGAACTTGGAACTGTGCTTTACAAAAAGGCAAGTTTTTGTATGGCAAAGAATCACTTGTAGCAGTCTACAATGGCTCTACTGCAGAAAGGGGATAAGGAAATAACACTATAGAAATTGAGAGATATGGAAAGCAGTACTTGGACAGAGTAGCAAACAGGTTGGCACAGTGAAGAAAGCCTGAAGTGGTGGATTTTTTTATATTTCAAAGAACATATGTGCTCCTGAAGGACATCTATCATATATTTCTGGATTTGTGCTACACATATTTTTATTATTATATAGATGGATCTATTTGCACAGAATTACCAATACCTTGGCTAAAAAGTGTCAGCAGTGATCAGTCAGTATTTGCACCATGGAAATTAGAATGATGTCGTTCACTAATTGACCTGCAGCTACCCCTAGTTTCCTCTGTTATGCAGAATGCAAGGGAAAGACTCTCACTACACTCACTGCATCCTGCCAGACCTTCTTGTTGCAGAGGAATCAGCCCAATTTACCCTAATTCTCTTGGCTAGTGCCTCATGCTAGCAGTGGTATACTGATATAATGGGGGCACAACTCTCCAAAAACCAGTGAAATTGCATTTGTATTTTAACAAATGGTCAATCAGGTCTGAAGAAACATGTTTTTGTTAACAGAGGGTATTATTTCTAAAGGCAAACCACTAGTTTGCTCTGCTGGCTGTCAGGCAGAGGAGCATTCTGTTCTGCTGCTTCTGGTCTGTTTTTCGAAGTGTATTTTCTAAATGAAAAAACATTAGGAAAGAAAGCAGTGTGCAAGTGAGGGAAACTCATGTTTGGGTGGACACAAATGGCCTTTGTCTGGTGAGGCAGAAGAGGAACTGGGGAGCAGAGGCTTGTGATTGACCACTTCCCCGTGGCCATTACAGGACCGGCAGTTCTCAGTCATCCCCGGCTCAGGCACACGGGCTGTGATTCAGAGTCAGGGAAAATACCATGTGAGTTAAAACTTTGAAAAACAGATAGATCATTTCTTACACGTGGGGAGATGAGTCTCATTGGAGAAGGTGCTTTGTGTGGAAGGGAGCAGGTTTTTACAGTTTCCTGGGCATGGAGGTGGGATGGAGTAAGGAAAGATCCATTCCTTGCAAGCACCATGAAATGGCCACTGTGTTCAGGTGGGGTTGTGAAATCTCGGGAAGAGTTGCAGAAGTCTCCTGGGAGCAGATCTGTCCATCATGGGAAGGGTTTGCCTTTCTTACAAAGGATGATACCAGCTAGGAGAAGCCTGGTTTTGACAGTACTAAAACACTTGGAGGAAAGTGACACTGCTGAAAGGACGTCTCTTGGCTGGATGACTGTTCTGTATTCTGGGTGGTTCAATAAAGCTCATGCCTAGCTTGGTGTGGTCCAGCCTTGGTGTGGTTGGCAGGAGACATGGTTTTCAGGAGCTTGCCTCAGAGAGAGAAGTTGCTCTGAGTCTTATCCTGGCCAACAGCTGATGTACAAAAGCTGTTCCCTATGTGCTGCAGCCAGCTTTGAGACTCAGCTGTTGGTGACTGGAAGAAATCTTTGGCCATGTTTGCAGTCACAGCTCCTCTTCTGAGGCGAAGCATCAGGCTGCCAACCGGGCTACCCTCTTTCAGCTCTTAAGGTAAAAATCCTATGCAACATTAAACAAATGCAGGAAAAAGGAAAAAAATATTGTAGTGTGCTGAGGTGGGACCTGGGCAAAAGCTTTCTTGGCTTTCCTGCTTTTCCTCATTCACATTTCTCTTATCAGCAGATGTGTGAATGTGTACCACTTTGCCACACATAGGGTATATAACTTCATGTGTGCTCAAGTAGGTCCCCGCGGAGTTTCCTGTCAGGAGGGGTTTTGTTCAGCCTTGCCCCTATTACAACCTGTGATCTGATTAATTTGTAAGATCTAAGTCTTGTTTCCACTTGAATGTGGGGCAGAAAAAAATAGCTTTGGGTGGTAGAGGAAGCAGTGTTTTTACTTCTGAACCAGGGTCTGAGCAGGAGACTCTCAGTCATCCTCAGTGGTCCTTGAATATAGCAGGTTTGGTTGTTGGAAGGAGACATATTTACATCTCTCATGTGAAAGATGAACTGTGGGGGTCTGTTTTATCAGTGGGCAGTTTGAGAGAGTGACACAGTGAAAGACTGAGAATGAGAGCAGTGAGAGGAGGGCCATCATCCTGCATAAGTGGCTGCAGACGGCTCCTCTGTTGTCACAGCAGCTTTCTCTTCCCACCAAGACACTCTCTCCAAGCATGAGGGGGATTACAGCTCTCTGATTAAAAAAATCAAAGTCATGGGCAAGCAGCAAAATTCCCTCAATTTTGTTAAGTTACTTTTCTGCATCTTTTAAACTGAAACTAGCTCTGAAAGTCATTGTGGTGCAGGCACTCCCCGTGGAGACCTGAGACCTAGCCATAAAGGATTGTCTTATCTTACCTTTGCAGTGCCTTGTAATTTTGACCTCAGTGGGACTAGACTATAGCAGCCCAAGTTCTGGTGATGTCCCTTCTGTAATATCCTTATGTCTCACCATAAATAACCAGAGCGGAGTAAGATACCATCAAGCATTAATGGCAACATTGCACATCTCAAAGAGTTTAAGCTGAATGTTGTTCCTTGAAACCATAAATGTCTTGTGATGCCTGACAAGTGCTCTCATACCCTGTTTAACTCACAACAGTTGAAATACCTCAACATCTGAGAACTGACATCAGGGAGAGAAGAGATAAGAAGCTGCTTTGCTAGAGATGCTCACTACCTTGCAGTAGTGAGAGGAAAGGGAAAACAGGAGATCACAGCACTGGCTCAGTTGTGTTTATTTACAGGTTCACTGAGAATTTTTTTCCCTGAATTAATACTTACATTTTGACGTTAGTGAAGTAAAGTTCTTTGGTATTCCCTGTTGCTTAGGCTGCACTGTATGTGAAGAAAATTTCTGTAAGGTCACAGCCTGGATTTTCAGTTCTGTGTGTGGAGACTTTATTAGTATGTGGCTGAAATGCAAGTAAAGCAAGGAATTCTCTCACTACTTCCTATGGGCAGGCATGTGTTCAGCCATCTCCAGGAAAGCTGGGCCCTATCACACATAACAGTTTCTTGGGAAGACAAAGGCTGTAACTCTGAACATCCCCCCCTTTCTCTTTCTTCTCCCCACTTTATATACTGAGCATGGTGCTATATGGTAAGGAATATCCCTTTGATCTCTTGGGGTCAGCTGTCTCAGCTGTGTCTTCTCCCAGTTTCCCAAGCACCCCCAACTTCCTTACTGGAATGGCAGTACAAAAAGCAGAAAAGGCCTTGGTTCTGTGCTAGCACTGCTCAGTAATAATAAAACCACCTCTATATTATCAGCACTGTGATCAGCACAATTTCAAAACATAGCCCTGTATCCAGCCACTGTGAAGAAAGTTAACTATACCCCAGCCAAAATCAATCCAACATAACAGAGTAAGAGAGTCTGGAATCACCAGATAACAATGCTGACCTTGCCAATGCCACTGCTTTGTCAGATGTGGGAACAGTAGTACAACGTTTCAGCCATAGTGTGAAAGGTTGTTTATTTAGTGTTCAGTCTCTTGTGCTTGTTTTGTTTTTCACATATCCTGGTGAAAACGATACAGGAGAAACTGGACAAATGAGAACTTGTAGTATTTCCTGTCCTCATTCGCTGCCTTGGGTTCTGACCTGTAACTTTAGATATGTCAGCACTGTCTATTGGGGCTGTCAGCTGTCTGTGGAGCACTGTCTGTTGCTTAGTAGGTGTGAAAAAGCAACACTTATCAAGCAACCTTATAATACTACCTCAAAATAAAGACTTTGAAGGTAAATGTATCCATTAGTCAACATGTGAGATGTGGCCAGGAGTTCATCATCGGAGTCAGGTTTACAGCTTTTTCTTCAACAGAAATTCCCCAGTTTATCATTGAAGTATTTCTTACTGGGTAGCTTCCACACAATCTAGCGAGTGGAGAACAAGTAGCTCTTTTTGGAGAGCAAGTCGTCTTTTAGGGGAAAAAGTTCTTCTTGGAGTGTTTGGAAACAGAAGTAACTGAGGAAGCATTAGTCATTCCCTGTGCATAAAGCCAGTTGTAATTAGTATGTGTTACAGTCTTTTAGTTAGACTGTGAAAAAAGAGCGTCTTGAATACTGAAATAAATTGAGTTTATTTTTGGTATAATAGATCATGTTCTTACCTGAGATTATATAACATTTGAAAAGACAAACTCAAATTGTGAAGAAAGTGAGTTAAACTGACTCCTTTACTATAGTTAAAAAAGACACCCTCAGGGACTGTTGACCTCTTCCCTTTTCATATTTTTCTTCACCATAGATTTGATTTGTTTTTCTCAGATTTGCAGTTGTGTACAATAGCAATTGTCCTACATGGTGGTGAGCTTCAGGATTCCTAAACAGAGTTAGGTTCAACCTCTGATTTAATAGAGCTTTTATTTTTCCAGCCCTTTAAATCTGTGGCTTCTTAGAAAAGTAGGAAAAGCTTCTGCACAAGCATCGCCCTTTTCCTTTGCCAATCTCATCTTTGCGTGTTTCTTTAGTAAGTGGGTGTTACTGTTTCTCTTCCCTTCTTATCAGCAGGGCATTTCTGGCAAAAAGGCTGAGGCAGCAGCTCTGCTTCAATAAATGTCCATCCAGTGCCACAGGCCAGCAGGGTGCTGGTGGAGTAGCGTTGTAGAAGCAAAGTATGTAGACTGTGCTCTTTTGGAGTTTCTGCTCCTCCAAACCAATGCCATGCCAGTTTAGAGGCAGTTACAGAATCACAGAATCACAGGATTAACTAGGTTGGAAAAGACCTTTGAGATTGTCAAGTCCAGCTATTACCTAACAATTCCCTTTCTAACCTTACTTTGAAAAAACTTGCCAGAATAAAGAGGACTGTTTGTTTTCAAAGGTACATAAACATGTAAGAGGGACCAGTATACCATATGCCTTTTCCCAGTTCAGACCTGGCCTTCCCTTTCTGTTCTTGCTTTATCTTTTACCTCTCTCTGTCAGCTGAGAGTCAGTTATATTTGTGCAAGTAAACCAAACCAATATTCTTCACCAGATCTTTATGCTGCACAAGTGAAGAAGCAAATCTCTTTATGCTCTGCCTCATCTGGCCAGCTCCAGTCAAACTCCTCACAGCATCCTGAAGTCCTGGTGATGGCACCACAGAGGGCAAGATCTACTGTATGTCAGTAGAAAATTAAGTTTGCCATTTTCACTCTGCTTTATACATGGTATTTAGAATAAAATTAACCTGAGCCACAAAGTTTGGACGTGGTAAAATCTGCTGTCTCCCTTTAAAGGGATATTAAATATAGATATTAAATATATCTATATTAAATTAAATATTAAATATTAAACATATGTCTAATTAAATATCTTATTAAATATAGATGTTTCAAAGTATTATTTGTACCTTGCTTTCATGAGTCTCAAACTAATTTTCAGTTTTATTGTCTTGCAGCAAGGAGCATTACAAATGATAAAAAGGGGTTTGATCTGAATAAACTGAAGGCAAAATAGGCAATGGAAGTTTATAGATATTGCAGAGCTTTTATGTGGAAGAAATAAGAAAAGTACTACAAGTACTACTGAGTGCTACAGGTACTCAGCTCTAGAGGAATGAATAAAAATACAAGAAGTTGTTGAGAATAGTGAAAATTGCTCAGTCCATCCTTGATATGGTATCCCACTATTTGGTTGCTGACTCAAATTTAGTGCTAAATAATCTGAAGAAAAAAATGCCCATGTCAACATATTTCTTACATCATAGATAGTAATAAAGTAATTTGTGTTTCATAAAGTAGAGGTTCCTTTCCTAAATAATTTATTTATGAAGAAGGTGCACTATAAAGCTGTGAAATGATAATTTAGTAATTAGAGTATATTGCTTACAGGAAATCCCAATAAAGAGCAATAGCTGAATTTATAAATTATTTGGAGACACATACATGTAATTCTCCTAAATCATCACTGTAAGGGGAAAGGAATCCTTTTGGTCTGCTTATCATTTTTCCTGAGCTGTTCTGTGCACTTCGGATCTACTTCTCTTTTGTGATGGTTGATGAACTGATGCTCCAGTTTGGTGTGATGAACCACCTTGCTGCCAAATGACCCTATCTAAGAGGGACCATCATTTTTCAGTATTGTTTTCTTTTGCTTACGCCCACTACCTATATAATGCTAAAAGGTATAATGCTAAAAGAAAAAAAATTGCTTGTATTTTGTAAAATGTAGTGAGCCTGTTTCCAAGGAATTTTGGGGAACTGGTTCTGGTTGAGATAAAATACTTCCATGTGCGTACACGAGTTCCTTTCAGCTGAATAAAGGATATTTTGTAGTTATCTCCAGTCAGAGTTGTCACTGAGTTACCCTTTTGACTATTTACTTTTTATCCTAAATTTAGTGCAGGAATATATGAATTTTATTTTCACAGGGTTTGATTAGATCTGAAATTAGACAGTTATTTTTTGGCTGATTTTCAAAGAGAGATTTTCCAAACCTTTGGGTATAATTTTGAAATTTATTAGAAAGTAGTCCTCCAAAACTGCTTTTTTCTCAGTTAAAAAAAAATCCAAACTTGCATATGATAGAAGTGGTTTCTGAGAGTCAGCTGGTTTAAAAAAAAAAAAAAAGACAGGAGGAAAAAAAAAATCTAAGTATTTTTTACTTCTCTTTTTTTCTGGCATATGATACATTTCAGATATCATTACAGTATTTTTCCCCTCAGTTCAAATTTTAAAATTATGACAGAAGATTTTGCCTAAGTATATTTCTTTAGTATTTGTATTTCTGTGAAATTTACCTTTTGAACAAGCATTAATAACAGTTGTATTTTATTTTCTGCCGTTTGAATTTGCAACCTTAGATGTAGGGCAAAAAGACAGTATAAGAGTATATTTTGCAACCCTTGCTTATACTGAGTAGTAATTATTCAAATGAGCCTGTGCTGAATACTTACGTAACTATTCACATGTAACTCAGTTTGTAGTTTCATGATAAAGCAACAGAAGCTTAATCAGAAAAACCAGGGTAAGGAGTTCTCCTTTTTAATTCCTTCTACATTATTTCTGCTCTTTACCCAGAGTGGCATTGTGCTGCCTGTTACCTTACTGCAGCTGTGTGTAGGGACAGTGTCAGGTTGATCATCAAGCTTATCTGAATTAATTCAAATGGAGAAAAAATAATTCTGAAGAATTTACATATTTGAGTCAGAAGTACAAGGTATCGCCTAAAATCAATATTTTGATACTTTAAAAAATTTAATTAGTGAATATTATATAATTTTTATTAATGTACTTGGAGATATATTTTATTAATGCCCTTGGAGATGTGTTTTCAGTGTTAAATATCTAGATCTGGAATGGCTACTGGTTTGGATTGATGTGTCCCAAATCTGAAAAAAAGCTGCTGTGCAGGATGCATGAAACCCAAGTCAGAAAGCTAAGGATGTTGATTTGTTAGAGTGATTCTCTTATCTCAAATGCCCATCAGCTTAGCATTAAGACTTTGCACTAAATGACTCAAATTCCTAGGGAAATGTTACCATTACTAAGGAGGTGTTGAAACTCAGAAAACACTTCCACCTTGATTTTATTTTTATTTTGAGCCACAAATGTTTGCTGTTGGTGTTTGTTGTATGACCATTGTGATAAACGTGTTTTTCAGAATGCCTTTTTTCCTGTGAACCCCTCCATGACTGTAAGCGATACAAAGATTTGTGCCATAAAAAGTGACAATTACTTATTACATTTGAGTCAGAGAAGCCCTGGTCAGATTGGGTTGCCCTTTGTCTTTTCTACTTATTAAAACTTCCACTGGGGCTTTCATACATTTATTGAACTGTTTGAATGTTGCAGGTGCTTGCTGTCTAACCTGCTCACGGTGACTAGTTGTTTCAATAAACAAACACAATCCAGGAGCTGGGAGTGGGCAGTGTTGCAACACCTGAGTTTACCACATCACTTGGTACCTCAGTTTTCCCTGGTGAAAACTGGAAAAGGTGGCATACATAAGAAGCTCTGTCTACAAGTGAAAACATATTTTTTGCATCTTGACCAATATCGACTTATCAGATTTATCTGAACAGTTGTAATTTGTTTTAAGGAAGGTGTGTGGCTCTACTGGTGAATAATTGCACAATGTGAAGATAGATAGTGCAAGTTGATGCAGATTTTTCGATACTTGAAGTTGAGAATATTTTACCACCATAAAAAGCTGAGAACCTGTAACTGTGATTTCAGTCATAATTCTGAATCTTCAGCATCTCTTCAAATTAGATTGTATTTGTTACCACGTATCCAAGGTTGGCAGGGAACAGAGCAAGTTCTTGGCAGGAGTAATACTGTTAAAAGTTTATATGGGTGTCAGCATGAAATTCCCACAGCTGTTTATAGCAAGATAACAATGAGTTGTGCAAACAGCTTCGTGTTCTAAGGGATGTCTGGAAACAATGGAGTATTTGTGAGGAAACATGCAGAAAATGTCTAAAACTGTACTGAAGAAAAGTAGTGACATATGGGTTTGATAAGGGATAAGGGTGGCTGTTAGAGGGGCTTCTTAATGGAGTGTTGGAATTTTGGAAAAGAAAATTCAGAGTAATAGGTGGGCATGCAGTTGTCTTGAGCCTTATTTATCAAAACAGAAATGTGTCTGGAGTGATAGACTTGGAAATAACCTCAAACAAAACAGGTTTCTGTGACCAAATGCAGATTCAAAGGCTTATCTTGTGACCTGGAAAACTGGTTCTAATCTGCTGAGATCTCCATAGCAGAGCTAATTCAGTGTAGCAACCAGGTGCAGACATTGACCAATTACATTATTGGCATTTTTGGTTTTTAACCCCAATTTTGTCAACAGGATTTTTTTTTTCTCTTGTGTAATGTTAATGTGACTGAAGAGGGCTGATGAGAATTGAAATATTTTAGCATTATCAGTATTGAGAAATCATAGTTTATTTTGAATCTCTCTTATGCTCTCCAGTGCAGCAATCTAGGGATTTCTGAGATGACAGTTTCTAAAATGGATAATAATTATTTTTTTCTTAAGTGCCAACAAAGGATTTTTAGTATTGAGAATTTGAGCCTCATTTTACGTGTGAGAGCCTGTGATGGGAACCCTTACAGTTTTGTGTGCATTAAGATGGTCTGAAAGTTAATACTGACTTTTAATTTTTTTAGGAATGTTTTTATTTTCAGTTTATGATAGTATTCTTCCTTCCACTATTAGCTTTAAGATTGCCAATTTATTTTTAGAAAGGCCCTATATCAGAATTGAGCAGCTTTAGTAGTTAAAGAATACATTCAAAACAATTGCTAGTTAAAAAAGATCTGCCTTCTTCCCAGGAATGCAGTATGACATGACAAACAACATGTATGTCTATATGCATATCAGAAGAAGAGAAATATCAAAAATAGGTTATTCCTAATAATCATGATTTCCAGTCCAATTATAGTCTTTTACTTATGTATCCTAACCTGGACTTATTTTGTATTTCCACATAAGACACAGAGTAGTTTTTTTAGCACATGCAGAAATATTCCTTAAAATGAAGAGGATATTTTAAAGCAGTAAACAACTACATCCAGCTGTTGAAATGGCAGGAGTATGGGATATGAGATCGTAGTTGGTCAAACCAAGGAGTGAAACATGGTATCAGGACTAGACTGGAAGGCAATGGGTGTAATTTCTTGTACTGTCACAGCAATTAGTTACATGTTTAGGCACAAACTAAAATGAGAGGCACTCAAGTGAGTTTGTTTACATTTAATTTTATTATAAACTAAATTGTGTTATGCGAAGTTGTGAGAAGGTCTGTGGTTTTTTCAAGATTCTCTGCACAATTCCGTGAACTGCAGTTTTGTCCAGACTGACGTTTTGTTGCCTGCAGAGAAAAATACGCATGCATTTCCATGGTGAACTTCGAAATACTCTACATGGTAAATAGCTGCATAGATTAGGGCCTGTGAGAAATGAATTACTTTTTTATGTTACCCTAGGACTTTGGTTTGGGTTTGGGTTTTCCCCCCACCCCCTCCACACATTTGAGAAGTTATTCATAGTCACTGGAGCTTCAGCAGATGCTGCTGTTCCTTCTTGAAGCCATGGCTTCGTCTTCCGGCCGTGCTGCTCTAGCCTGAGCTGCTGTCTAGGTCTGTGTCTGCGACTTGCCATGACTTTGGAGCACAACTCAAGGCAGGCTGGCAGAAAGTGAGCAAAGGGAAAGGGGGAAAAAGATTCTTGGAACAGCTTCTCCACAACCTTTCCCACACCTTTCCTTCCTGCCTCTGTGCCACCTCATTTGATGAGTCTGTGCAGGCAGCTGTCTGTGCTGTGTGATGAAATGTCTGGTTGAATCCCTTCTCTAGCCTGCTTCCCATCCCAGTGGAAGGAACGTGTGCACCTGCACAAAGCAACGTGGCACGACAGGGTGTTGGTGAGCAGGTGAGGGAGGAGGTTGCCTGTGTCTAAGATGGCATCATTGCAGATAACAGAGAGATTATGTGACATTGCCTCTGGCAGGGCCCTGGAGCCAGAATTGTAAACAAAGTAACTGTGGGAGCAGATTTTTTTTTGTTGTTTTTTTTGTTTTGGTTTTTTGTACTCCTAAGTCTATGGTTATCAATCATGGTGTGGAACTTTAAAGCATCTTGATGGTACTGAGCGGCCAAAACCATCAGAAGCAAATTACTTGATTTTGATAGTCAGCACGAAATTTTTCTGAACAGAAGATGGAGGGCATATCCTTAACATTTTCTGAAAAATAAACTTTCATTCTTTGTTCTCAAATTGATATGTTCTAAATGACCATTTGTGTCTGAAAAATTTCATTAATATAATTGGGATGAATTTTCAAAATTACTGATCCATCTCGGGCACAAAGGATTTTAATAAATGGGGTTACATCAGACTGATGATTGGTCACTGCTGACGTTCTCCTGTGCTCCATTTTAGGCCCAGTGCTCTTCAACATCTTCATAAATGACTTGAATGCAGGACCCAAAGGTATACTAAGAAAGTTTGCTGATGATGCTAATTTGGGAGGAGCTGTTGACTCCTTCAAGGCAGAGAGACCCTGCAGAGAAACCTCCACAAATAAGACGGCTGGGCAATCACCAGCTGACATTTAAGAAAGACAAGTGCCAGATTCTGCAGCTAGGACAGGGCAACTCTGTATGCCAGGGGAATGAGAGGCTGAAGAATGGCAGCGTAGAAAGGGACCTGAGGGTCCTGGTCAATGGCAAGTTGAGCCATTGAGTCAGCAGTGCCCTGGCAGCCAGGAGGGCCAACCGTGTCCTGGGGAAATCAGGCAAAGCATCGCCAGCCGGTCAAGGGAGGGGGTTGTCCTGCTCTGCTCTGCACTGGTACAACCTCACCTTGAATATTGTGGGCGGTTTTGGGCACCACAATATAAGAAAGATGTTCAGCTCTTAGAGAGTGTCCAAAGGAGGGCAATGAAGATGGTGAAGGATTTTGAGGGGAAGCTGTATGAGGGGACACTTGGTCTGTTCAGCCTGGAGAAGAGGAGACTAAGGGGAGACCTCGTTGCAGTTACAACTTCCTTGTGAGGGGAAGAGGAGGGGCAGATGCTGATCTCTTCTCTCTAGTGACTACGGAGAGGACCTGAGGGAACAGCATGAAGCTGAGTCAGGGGAGGTTTAGTTAGATACCAGGAAAAGGTTCTTCACCCAGAGGATGACTGGGAACTTGAACAGGCTCCCCAGGGAAGTGGTCAGAGCACCAAGCCTGACAGAGTTCAAGAACCATTTGGACAATGCTCTCAGGCACATGGTGTGGTCTTGGGCCTATCCTGTGCAGGGCCAGGAATTTGATTTTGATGATCCTTGTGGGTCTCTTCCAATTCAGTATACTATAATTACATGATTTTCAATTTTGTATATAGAACTGTTTTGCAAATGACATTTATACATGCACAGACCTTAGCAATTATAACTTCAATACAGGTTAGGACTTTGTGGTAAAGAGCACAAAAGTACACTGCCGTTTGCATGGAGCACATTTAAGACTTCTCACCCATATTTTCTGTGACATAGGCTGCAGTGTACCTTATTTCATCCCAATCATGTACAGCTTTTGGCTTTCTGGGAATGTGCCAGTGCCGGCCTCAGCCGAGCAAAGCATGAACTTTTTGGTTTAATAATTAATTTTTGTAAACTTCCAGATGCTTAGGGTGAGCTCCAGCTTTCTGTATATTTAGGAGTTTCATTTATAAGTAGAAGCTTTTTTTACTACAGAAATCTCCAACTCTGATTCTCCAAAGATGTCATAATCATTTATTCCTCTCATCTTCACAGGAACTGATGTTCAATGGCTAGAAAGAGAGCTGACAAGGGGCAGAAATGAATACCACTACTATCCTACAAGAGATTTTGATTAAAAGATCACAGCAGAAGAAGAGGACTTCTCCCTTAAACTACAAAGAGAGGCTTTTTGTACTTACAAAGTCTATGCTAACATATTACGAAGGTCGAGCAGAGGTAGGAGACACAGACTTATACTACAGAGTGCCTTTGCTCCTTTTTGCTTTTGTATAATATTGGCTTTTTTTCCTACTGCATATTATACTGTCATGAGCAGATGGGGGAAATGGTCATTGGCGGCAATGAATGTTAGTTGCCATTTCTCTTACAGAGGTGTAGATAACTTATCTGGCAGTCAATGTGAACTGGTTCTGAGAGCAATATTACATAGTCTGGAGGGCAGAAAAAACAAAACAGCATTTAGAGCTGGTCAGCAAGGCTGATTTCTTTCTCTCTCCAGAGAGATGAAAGATCACTGCTATCACAAAGTGGGGAAAAGTAGAAAAATTTGCAATCATAGTTGCTTGTGACTGTGTTTACTGTGAAGTCCATTGCCTTAACATCTGGGAATTAACTGGATTCAAATAGAAGGAGGATTTGATAGGAGCAGTGCATTGCAGACCAAGTTCAGCAGAGATGAGGTCCTTTAGAGTGAATCATGCAACCTATGGATTGAAATGAAGCTGGAAGCAGTTCATCTTTGACCACACAAGCAATTCATCCCTGTTAACAATTTGTGTAAATTCAGTAACACAAGAAGTAATTTGTGTGAAGTATGCAAATCCTCAGATCAGCATTTTTTTCAAATGAGCTCTAGAATCCATTCCATCAAGGAGTGCCCCTAGAGTGCCCCGTCATATCCTTAGTGCTGGGGGTGAGATTTTCCACTTATCTGAGGCTACTTTCCATATTTGTCACAATGCTGTTGGAGATTAAAATGGCTGCAGTAGCTAGTGAAACATGCTGTACATGTTGGAAAGCCTTTTAACAAATAAGACGTAATGGAGACAATTCTGCAACCTCTTGTGTCAACTGTTTTACCTCTGATAAAAGAAAAGGGTACAGGAGAGAGCTAGGACTTACTAAGCAAGTTTCTCTGCCAGACCTTGTGGTTGCACCAGAACTGAAGTCACTTACTTACCATGCTACAGGACCACAGCAGTCTGTCTAGATGCTGTTTTCTGAGTCAGGGATTAAGAACAAGATCACAGACTGGTTTAGGCTGGAAGGGGCCTCTGGAGGCCACCTGGTCCATGCCCCCTGCTCAGGCAGAGCCATGTAGAGCTGGTTGCCAGGAGCTGGCTGTTGAATATCTGTGTCTAGATGGCTGTTGAATATCTCCATGGATGGAGTTTTCACAACTTTGCTGGGCAACCTGTGCCAGTCACTCTCACAGTAATGAAAACTGCACCGTTGTTTTCTGATGTTCAGATGCAGCCTCCTGTCTTTCAGTTTGTGCTCACTGCATCTGGTCTTTCCACTTGGCACTGCTGGAAATAGCCTGTCTCTGTCCTTTTTGCACCCTCTATTCAGGCACTTTATGTTCCTCTGGATGGCAGCATGACTTTCTGGTGTATCAATCACTCCTCCTATTTTGGTGTCATCAGCAAACTTGCTGAGGATACACTCTGGCCCATCATCCAGGTCATAAAGATACTGAAAAAGTCTGGACCCCTGGGGTACAGCTCTAGTTACTGGCCTCTCACGAGGCTTTCTGCCACTGGTCACCATCCTCTGGGTCCAGCTGTTCAACCCTGAAATATGAATTAGTGTGTTTTTACTGACTGTGGAGTTAAAATATGTATGCTTTCTGTCTTCCAGAGAACAAAGACATGGGGGGTAAGAAGTTCTCTGAAGCATGCCTTGCATACTTATCTTTTGTCATCTCACTTTCATATTGAATTGAAGTGTAACAAACAGGTTTTGCAGGTCTAGATGTCACCTTTTAAGAAGTTACCACTTCCAGCTTTCCCCTTCCAGCTTTCCTGTTCCCCTCCAGGTTAATGTCCTCTGGCTAAAATACCTGTTCAGGAGACCAGCATGTTGATCTGTCTGAGAGGGGGGTTAAACTATCAGTTTTATTTGCAGTGAGATGGATCAAGGCTGCCCATAGTGCCCTCAGACACAGAGAGTTGGGCTGAAAATATGTGTTATGCCTATGTGAGACCATCAGCTTGCTGCTGAAACAGGCAGGTCCATCTCATCCCTGTCCTAACCTTGCTAGCCTCCCCCATCAATTTGATTTGGTCCTGACACTTCTTGGAATCCATACTGCTCTGAAAAAATCTGCTAATCATAGAATGGCCTAGGTTGAAAGAGACCTTGAAGATCATCCAGTCCCAACCCCTCTGTCATGGGCAGGGACACCTTTCACTAGACCAGGTTGCTCAGAGCTCCATCCAATCTGGCCTTGAACACTTCCAGGGATGGGACATCCACAACCTCTCTTAGCAACCTGTTCCAGTGCCTCACTACCCTCACAGTAAAGAATTTTTTCCTAAATATCTAAACGCACTCTCTCTCAGTTTGAATCCATTCCCTCTTGTCCTGTCACTGCATGCCCTTGTAAATAGTCTCTGTCTTTCCTATACGTTCCCTTTAGGTACTGGAAGGCCACAATTAGGTCAGCAGAAAGATATTTGAACCGGTTTTATTTTTGCTGGGTTAGTGTTCTGCTGGGTTAGCAAGCTGCATTAGCTGGGTGCAGGATCCAGCAATCACCAGAGGCTGTGCCAGCTGGTGGAGGAGAACAAGAGGCTCCAATTGTTGACATCAGCAGGTTGTTAGACTGGCTCAGCCATAACATATAACTTTCCAGCTTAAAACCATTTTCATTTTCACTGTTCCTCTCATTTTAGATTCTTCTAAACTTTAATCAGCATTTTATTTTATTTTATTTTATTTTATTAATATTGTCTGCAAATAATGAGCTCTGATCCTAGAGGGGCACACTAAATATTTTTACCTGTTTAAAAAAAAATTTCTGTATGACTAAGATCTCTGTGACACAGTGGTAGTTACTCCTTGATGTTACTGGACAATTTAAGTGGAAAAAAATGTTTGGGGATTTTATCACGTGTTTGGTTACTCTTTGGGGATTTTTTTAAGCCAGTTATGGTAGCTATAAATTTGTATTTAAAATAAGACAGCTGCATATTCTGGCTGAGGTAGTTCATATAAAGACGAAAAAAAGTTAATAGAGATCAAATAGATTCTGTCCCTTCTAAATAGTTGGGGGTTTATTGCTAAAATAAATATGAATACTGTGTATGCTTTGTTGAATTTAAAGACATGACAGATAATAGGTACAGACTGGTCTCATTTCAGTCTTGGCAATATTCAGAAGTCCAGATTGGTAAAATAAGCACAGAAATCCCAAGCCAAGAGGATCCCACACCCTCATTGTGGTAGCAGTCTGCCAATGGTGACTCAGTTCTGCTTCCCTAGGCAAGTGTATGATTCACAGTGTGGTTGTTGGCCAATCTGAAGTGTTTTCTTGTTTTCTTCCATTTTAATTTCTATAGGAGTTCTGTAGAGAGTTCAAGAAAACCCAGGGTTTGTGGGCACATGAATAATTATACCACTTCTTTTTTAAAAACAAGATCAAACTAAATCTTGTTAACCAAATTAGTCAATACTCAAAGTGTGGGCCAGTCAGGATGGTAAATAAGGTGACAGAATTAGATATTTGGTATGTCTGGTGACAGAAATGGAACATTTATGAGAACAGAAAACAGTCAACCATAGCAAATATTGTTCTTGTAAATGCTGCTGAGAGATTTAATTGCTCTTTGCAGCTGGTAGTGGTGGATCACTTTCTCTCTGACCAGGAACTGCATGTTATAGAAGCACTTTTCTCTTTTTTTCTGTCCTATGTCCTGACAAAGTGCCATATTACCTACTTGGACCAATAATATTTATCTCCTAAGCATGACTATGAGCAATAGGCTAAAATCTTGTTTTAACTTGCTCATAACCAATTAAGTCTTTCCGTATGTGCTTTCAAGCAGATCAGGCTCCCTGTCATGCTACAAAGTGCCTACAGTGAAGCTGGAACTGCACTGCTGCCATAAGAAGAAGAAATATAGTTTCTGCACTTAGAAATATGGCTCTACTGCAGGTTATGGAGGAGATGTGTGAACTATCAATGCAGCATAACTATAGGACCGGTAAAGAGGCTGAATTTCAAGACTGGTTTCAAATCACAGAATCCTGAGGAAGGAAAGTCTCAGTTTAGGTCATGTGTCCAAAGCTCTACAATTATGATTAATGTTATGGGAAACTTACTTGGTGTAGGAAGTAAGGACCTTCAATTTTATAGCTTAATTTCTTCTGAGCATTATGCTGTTGGAAAAAAAAAATGGAAGAAGTGTCACTTTTAGGTTCGTTAAAAAGATGGATGTTAAGAAGCTTGAAAGTAAAGATACGTCAGGAAGAGACTTGCCTGAAGCATCATGGAGATAAACTTTTAATGTCAGAACAGAGGAATATTCTGTTTAAATTGAGATGTCTTCTGGTTTTGGCCTTTTTTTTTTTTTGGTCATCAATTCTAAGAATTAGTAAGTATAACTCTTGGGGAAATGCCATCATTGCACTACATAGCAGTATTGGGCTACCAGTAATTACAAGCATATAACAGGCTGAGTTAACGTTGCTTCATGAAGCCCTTAATGGTTGATTAGCTGTCATTGTTGGAAACAGTATTTTTCTGTATTTTTTCCTTAGTGTTGCAAAAGTGGCCAATGAAATCTGAATGTGATGGGTTCCATTTGTAATGAAGACAAAAATTCTTTGTAATAAGAAGTAACTGAATCAGTCTTCAAGCACAGAGTACCAGTCATGAATGTATAAAAATAAGGGAGTACAATATCATCCTATTCTGAGTATGGAGACGTACTATAAAAATGAATATGCTACAGCCAGAAAGACTTCAGATATTTTACAGTGTTCTCAAATATACAAGGTAGACTTACCGAGCCAGCTTTAAACACAATTATATAGACAGTAGTAACTGTGGTGGTTTGAAAGTGGCAGGAGGTAGGCATTTTTTCACAAACTGGCCCTTGCTCATGAGGACTGCTGCACTATTCTTTCTTGATTGTAGTGCAACTTCTCTGGATAATCTGGCTTTATAACAAAGGCATGTAGTCTTCTAATGAGGAAACACAAGCTTGAAATATTTAACCAGGAAATCTCTTTTCAATTTTGTGTGGTTTGAAAGCTCAGCATAATATTTCAGGTGTACTTCTGTTCATTTTCCTCAACTATTTTCTTTGAAGAAATCAAAAAATACTAATCAGTAGGAAATTAATAAGGAAAGTTAAGCAATTTTGAAGTGAACCCACTTGTTTGAAAATCAAATATTTCATGCAGTGATAATAATAATAAAAATCTCATTTGGAATTCCCTTTTGTATTTTTGACCAGCAAAAATGCAGCTGAAGTTTTAATACAACTTTTTACAACTTGCTAATTTTATCTTGAACGATCTGCAGGTTTGAAATCCAAGGAGGCATTTGTGGAAATAACAGCACATATGCATGGCCCTAGGTATGTTTGGCCATTTTCTGTCAAAAGTTACATCGTATCTTGTATATTCAATTTAAAATCTCCCAAGTTTATTTTCAAAAGATTGTTGCATTCACATTTTCATCTGTGTCTGGAAAATCAAACCTTAGTGTTTATATAGGAGTCCATCTTATCACTGAAATTTGAAATACTTCAGTCAGTATCACCTGAAGAGTGGCAATTGAAAGGAAGACTCACTTCACCAGTACGCCTGATGGCTGGTGTTCCACACTGCAAGTGCCTCACGCACTCCTTTGCAGAGTTACTTTGCTGCTGCAAAGAACATCATTTATTCCTCTTGAGTTAACCAACAGGACAGAGCACACAAAAATCACATCCAAGCTACTGTGTCCATCAGAATGGCCCACCAAACGATCCTGGTTTATCCTCTTTCTCCTTATGTGGCTATAAGTTTGACTGTTGTGAATTCTTTTTCAATGAATGGTGAGAAGGTTTCTCTGAACTGGGAGAAGATGAGGCAGTCTGGTGGCCCTGACTGGAGCAGGCTTACTGCTTTATTACAGAGCCGTGACAGCAGGTAACACGTACTTCACACAAGTTTTAGTTAGCTGATGCTGACAGAGCATCTCACGCGAACTTTTAAGTGCCACCAGACTACAGATTTTTGCTCTAGATGGCATTTTAGCCAAGGGAAATTCTTTGTGATGAGGGAAAGATAAGAAATGTAGGTGTTAAAGTACTTCTCATTAGTGGAGTAGTTGAAAGGAGCTGGTTTGCACAAGTGAGATGTCCTGCTAGTTTGTTGGTTTGAAAACTTTCACATTGATGTTTCTCACGAGTGTGGTACTTCCACAAAACTGCCACAGATTTGGTCATAATGTCATAAATTCTTATCAATGTGTGGACTGTTAGTATCCTCATATCTATTGAAGTTGTGGAATGTTCCCTTTCACCATTTCTCTCTCTCTCTGTGTTTCTCAGCTTGCTTAGCAGTGACTCTTTAGTTTGAAAGTGTGCTGATCTGTGTGGTTTGGTTACTGTCCTCCCACACAGGGCACAGCATGCTTGCAATTAACCTTTCCAGTCCACAGCAACTTGCACAGACCGTGAATATAAAGCTGAGTATGAATTTATGAACATTAAATTTCTTTAAGCTTTATTATCTTTATTGTTTGCTTTGTTCACTGTATGTATTACAGTTCACAGCAATAAATTATTTATATTGGATTTTGCACTTTCAGAAGGTATAGGCTAAATCCTGGTTCCCGTGGTTACCCTGGATGCGTTTGCAGGGACAGAGGTCTGTGATGCTAGAGGGAGGATGAGATGAGGGAGTGTTTGTGCTGCACTACCCATTAGCTCTGGAATGGCTGCACAGAGGATATTGGGGTAGGCACAGCACTTACCTATTTATTAGTATGCAAAAACCATTTGCTTCTACAGAGAAGGCAAATAATAGCTCCTGAGGGAAAACTTTTAAGAGTCTCATTTAGAAGGAGGATGCTTCTGTAGAGTCAAGTAGAAGGCAGCTTTCTGATGGGCTAAACTTGGGTGGTGTAGAATGCTCGTCTTCACTGGCAGTAGTAGTATTTGCCATCAGGATCAGACTTGAATGAAAACTGTCTTGCATAAACAGCAGAACTGTTACAACTAACAAAAACGTTATAAATTAAAAAAGTAGAATAAAAACTTGAACATTCTTGGGGGTTGCTCATTTTGAAAGTCTTTTCCTAAGGAAAAAAGGTTCTTCTCTAAGAGTTGTGTTTGATTCTTGTAATTTGAATATAGAGGAGACAGAACCTATTGAAATTACCATGCTGATATTTTAAGGAAGGAAAAATAAGAGCTCTGGGGCCCACTCTAAAGCTGCAGGTTTCATGGTTAAATTGTGTAGCTTCATTGCGAAACTAATCTTGTGCAAATACTTCCTTTGGACCATAACAACATTATAGAGTTCCAAAAAGCTATGCTACTTACATATGTTTTCCTGTTGTTTATTCCTATCGTGCTTATCCTTTATTATTTTTAACTTAATTACCCTGATTTATGTGATTTCCTTAGTCATTGCACAGGTGATTTAATTATTTTATATAAATGAATGAGCAATTCAGTATTAAAATGCTTCTGATTACTTAACTGATTACTCTTGTGTTTTAATGTAAGATAAGTAGCTTTTGAAATGAGTACATTGTCAGAGAAGTGGACATACACTTCCACATTAGTCATGTTGAAGTCCTTAGCTGTACTTACTGATGATGTATCTTCACAACTGTCTTTGTGTTGTATTGTGGCTTTAGATAGGTTCAGCTTACTGTTTAGCAATTTGCTGTGAAATTAAACACAGTTCTCTTCCTCAGCATTGTCAGAAAAATATAATGAATTGACAGTTTTAAAGTACAGTCAGGATAGATGGATTGTTCAAAACACACACATACTTTTATACAGATATAAATATATTACATTAACAATAATATTGATTAACTTGTAACAGTGATTTTCAGCATAAATTACATTGCTGAGCAAGTGCAATGATGCATTTACAAGTTATTCCATGTAGAGTGATGCCTGTCACATCCATCTGGATAGACAATGTTGTGTTTTTATCTCTCATGAAAAACTAAAGAGTAAAATTACACGGTGGCATAGAGGGCTTTTCAAACTTCTTCACAAGATCCATATTCAAATGCTGACTCAGAATACAAGTAACCACCTTTTCTAATTTTATAATACCTATATAATGACTACAACCATGGCTTTCATAAATTAGCAGCATTAAGAAAATAGTTAATTTAAACTTCTTTGCTTTGCACTTCATTATATAGAAATCAAGTCAGAGAATTAGCAAGTGACTTGGTAATCTGTAGATGACTGACCAACCCATAATCTTCAGGTTATAATTTGTCAAGCAAAGTTACATACATCTTTATTGATAGAACAATACCTGCGTTGTTATTCCTATAGCAGTAACCGAGTTGTTTTTCCTATATAGAGATATCTTTGCTCTGCCAAAGTAATGGAATTGTGATCAATCCATCTCTAATGAGAAAGTGACGTGGAAAGCTGACTCTTATGTTAAGTAAATATACAGATACAAAAATTATTTAAGTCACGCTATCTTTACATTGATTTGTTTCGTGATAGGTGTTAGTCTCCCACAGCAGCAGTGAACACAGAGCAAAAACCCCAGTCCTTCTGTGGAGCTGCTTATCAAAGCATAAGGTGCACCAACAGGTGAGTAGAGACATGGTGCAAAGCATTGATGAGACATTGCAGGAAACAGAAAAAGCTTTCCTGCAGGTTAGTTGCCTACATCTCTTTTCTATGATAGCCCAACAAAGAGGAGGTTTGGATCCAGGTCTGTAGCTAGGCACTTCTCAGAGCACATATGTAAGGAATCAGTTTTCTTTTAGGTAGATCAAACAGTAGGAATGAATTGGTCAAAATGCAGCTGCATGTAAAGCTGGTCAGCATTTTGAGCTATTGAGGTGATGATTGAAAGAGAAGACACTGTTCTGCAGAAAAGGCCCCAGAACCCTCATGGGAGGAGCAAAAATTAGTCAGGAGGAAAGTAGCCAAGAGAACGTGAGAAGAAAAATTTCAGGGAAGGTCTGAATGGAAGGTCTACTGGGAAACAGTAGAAGTTGGCATTGGGAATCTTGAAGCTCCTTCTTTCCTGGTTTATTTGTTCCCGTGTCCCACCCCCAACCCTAGATTCATGAAAATAATTTGTTAATAAATTTTTTGCTTGTAGGCGGAACTACCGTATTGATGATGACCCAGAAGACCCTAAATATTGGCTAAAAATTCTAGAGAAGACAGATAACAGTAGTCACAGTTGGGGAAATTTTAAGCAGTGGCAAGTTAAAACTGTTCAAGTCAGAGAAATAATTTAAAGCTATTCATGTAGGGGCAGCTTAATAAATGCATGGGAATGCTCACTTGTAAACAGCAATTCATAAAAAAACTTAAGTTGTAAAAGAAGTTTAATAACCATTCCCTGTTCTCTATAACATCTACCAAAAGAAAGGTCAGATATAAAATGATGATCTACATTACCTATAATTTTAAAAGAATTTTGATGGAATAAATCAGACATAAGTGAAGTTGGAAAACACAGGTCGTAGTCATTGGGACAGGGACAAGACACGGATGAGAATATTTACGTTATGACTAGACAAGAGTGGATTAGTCTTAAAGGTGTTAAGAAAGAAGTGCTGATAGATAAATGAGAGGCTAGAGAAGGCCTAGTTTTAAAAAAAATGAGAGGCAAAGCTGAGAAAATGTAACTATCAAGACAATTTAGAGAAAAGTGCAAGAAAAAACAGGCTTGTTGAAGTTACTTGGCAGATACAAAAGTTGCACACCAGCCAACAAAGAAACGAAACAAAATAATCTCAAACTTATCTGTGTGTTTTCTGCCATGGTGTGACAAGTCTTGTGGGTAGCAGAGAAGCAGCAGATATCCTGTGTTTTTATTCCAGTAAGGGTTTTTCGACAGTGATATATGAAACATTTTCACATGTGCTTCACATTAGAAATTGCCCATATAAATCTCTTGTAAATCTGATTGCAGAGCACGTGGGAAGCTGGTACTGTATTGAATAGGCATCAGTGGCTTGTTTTCAGATTGAAAGCCTGTCTTGAATGGAGTCTCCTGTTCTGCATTGCAGTATTTTCACTAATGATATTGTTGGAGTAGAAGCTTGTTGAGTTCTCAGGTGACATAAAACTTGGAAAAGATGCAAGTATTTTGAAAAACAAGTCTAGAATTCCAAGTAGTATATTGGGATTAGATGTGTGGTGGGTTTGGTTGTTCTCTTTTTTTTTATTTTATAGAATGTGATTCAATATGGACAAGTGCAGAAGGTGAGAGTTTAGGCAGGAATGCTAAGATGTTCAAATACAGAATGGAAATAAGTAGCCAAATGTCAGGCTGTCCCCAGCAGGACCTGAGTGACATGATAGTGAATCATAAGATGCGTATGCATCAGTGATACTTTGTTGCTGTGAAAAAGGCTAATACTACACTGGGATGAAAAAAACAGGACTCTGAATCCTGTTAGGTGGATTAGGAATTGGTTTGACAGTTACATCCAGAAGGTAGTGGTAACGGCTCAAAGTGCCCATAGGCATCAGTGACAAGTGGTGTCCCTCAGGGGTCCTTATTTGCACCAGTGCTATTTAATATCTTCATTAATGACATAGATGAAGGGTTTAAGTGCACCCCTCAGCAAATTTGCAGATGGCACCAAGCTGAGTGGTGCTTTTGACACACCTGAAGGATGAGATGCTACCCAGAGGGACCTAAACAGGCTTGAGAAGTGGGTGCATGGGAATCTCACGCAGTTTAACAAGACCAGGTGCAAGGTGCTGGGTCAGGGCAACCCCCTGTATCAGTAGAGGCTGGGGATGAACAGATTGAGAGCAGCCCTGCTGAGAAGGACTGGACATGAGCCAGCAATGAGCACTTGCAACTGTGTCTTGGGCTGCATCCAAAGCAGTGTGGGCAGCAGGTCGAGGGAGGTGATTCTGCCCCTCTGCTCTGGTGAGACCCCACCTGGAGTGCTGTGTACAGGTCTGGGGTCCCCAACACAGAAAGTGTGACGGGCAAGAAAAATGTGGACCTTCTTGTCTTGCGGAAGAAAATCATTTTATTGTGATAACAGCATTATTTTTATGCTACGAAGTGGTTTATTTTTGTAAGTGTTTATTCCTGTTGGATAACTGTAGCTCTAGCTATAGGTTTTTCTAAGGTCAGCTTCTAACCAATCAGCTGAGGGTTTACTGTCCACGAGCTGTGCACGCGCCTTCTGGTCCAATCAGATCCCTGGTCACACTGTGGTCACGCGGTGCCCTTATATGGTCTGCTTCCATCCTCCTGTCCAAGATGGAGGCTTATGTCTATATATGGTTTTTCCTTTTCTGGTATCTCCGTCAGCTACAATCCTGCCAATTACTAAACATGTTTGGTTAAGCTACTCTATCATAAACAGCCATGTCTGTCATAGACTGCCGCAAGTAAGGACACACAGTTGTTGGAGTGAGTCCAGAGGAGGGCCACCAGGTTGATCAGAGGGAAGGAGCACCTCTTCTATGAGGAAAGGCTGAGAGAGTTGGGATTGTTGAGCCTGGAAAAGAGAAGGTTTAGAGGTGATCTAATTGCAGCCTTCCAGAGCCTGAAGGGAACTTACAGGAAAGTGGGGCAAGATTACTTACAAGAGCGCATAAGTGATAGAACAGGGGGAATGGGTTCAAACTGAAAAGAGAGTAGGTTTAAATTAGATATTAGGAAAAAATTCTGTACTGAGAGGGTGATGAGGCACTGGAACAGGTTGCCCAGGGAAGTTGTAGATGCCCCATCCCTGGAGGTGTTCAAGGCCAGGTTGGATGGGGCTCTGAGTAACCTGGTCTAATGAAGGGTGTCCCTACTCAGGGCAGGGGGGCTGGAACTAGGTAATCTTCAAGGTCCCTTCTAACCCAAACCATATGATTCTATGGTCCTTATAATCAGATGATAAGGCATCAGCTGCAGTGCTGCATCTGGTTTGGGGCAGTAAGGTTTGAATAAGATGTCAACCTGCCTGTGAGATTCAAGGCAGGAACAGCAGGAAGGATGAGGTTCCCAGAAGCCAGTGATGAAGGGGTGGTTGGTGGCAATTGTTTCAAGTGCAGAGATTGACAGGTGGTGGACCGGAATTTCCAAAGACAAATAAAAACCTCTTGGTTCTGTAGTTGTGGGGTCCATCATGTCAACCTAGAGAAAGCAGATAAAGCAGTTGGTGTTTGGCTAGGTGACCTTTTGGGTCTTGGGCTCTGGTCACTCACCTGTTGATGCCCATGGACTTGGGCTCTCCTCCCTTTTTGGCTCAGATTGTCCAAGTCTAGTGTTCAGACAGCATGAAGGCTATGTTAGGGAGGTGGCTAAATGCAGGGTGTCACCCAGCAGACAGAGTGGTGGCCCTGAGAGAATTCAAAAATGGCAGAAATGCTACAACTGGGCTGGGCAGACTCAGAGCTCTGTGAGGATTTGAGAGAAAACCAAGAGAGATTTGTCTGAAAGAACCTGAAGAGACATGCTAGAATTCTTTGACAGCTGAAAGGTTGTAGGTTATTTGAGGCCTGATACGGATGAAGACCTGGCTGATTTATTTTGTGTCCTTTACTCTTACGTGGTTGCAGCAACGTATTGTAACTGCAGTTATGTATGTTTTACTGTCTCTCGTTGCATGAGAAGAGTAAATTACAGATAATGCATGATGGTCATGGTTAGGAAGTTGCATCAGTGCCATGACTGATAATTTATTTTTGTTCTTTTTGGTCTCTCCAATGCTGATGGCTGACATCTTTGGAGCAGCCAGACCATGGTAATGGATTCTCAGTTTCTGAATTTGCAAGAGAGGGTTTAAAACTTTCTTATTCTCGACTATGTTTGTAATTTTTTTACCCTTTAAATTCTTCTCAGAAGTCAGATATTGGATCAGGTCAGACTAGATCAGAATAGTAACCACCTCTTGCTTATTATATCGATTCTAGCCATTTTGGAAAGGTAAATAGAAACACTTGATACTCGCTTTTCTTAAAATAATGATTTAAAAAATTAATTGAAAGGAGACAGAGGATTCTTCAACATCTCTGACACATTGGGAAATATGGGAATGGAAAATGTGGCCATCTAACACTTAGCTACAGTAATTGTATTTGCATAATCACTAATTGCTTGCCTCAACAGGGAACTGCAGCAGTATCCAGTCAGTGCTTCTTATTGCAATACTATTAAAATACTATTAAAAAAAAAAACCTCCCAGAAGCATCCTCCCTAACCTCCCAAACCCGGAAAGAACAACAACAAAAACAAACAAATAAACAAAACCTCCACAAACAAAAACAACAACAAAACAAACAAAAAAGAAAATATCCTTACATTTGGCTCTGGAGCATATTCTGCTGGAGAAGCTGTCTACAGGCACTATTGGCTTAGCCAGACATTTTGGGGTTTTGTAAAGTTGTATAGCAGCTCCATAAAAGGAGATGTCAGCAAAGCTGTGACCTGCTGTACTTGTGAAAACAGAAGTTCCATGGGTCACATGTTGATGACCTCAGGATTTCCTACACAGGGGTAAGCATGGGAGAAAGAAATAATGTGGACAGCAAAGAAAGAGAGAAAGAGACAGCATGGGGGAGACAAAATCTAGGTATTTCTTGACAGCTGGGCTATCTTCTGCATGTTTTCATTGAGGGTTTGTTTCCCAAATGTAATGTCCTTTGTATTGTTTAACACTCCCTCCTCTCCCCCTCCCCCCTACCTTTTGTGAAGGTAAGCAGCACAATGTCTTCATCAGCAAAGAGGTAGAAATATTTTTTATCTCATAGTGAGAATATGGGCTTCTTAGGGTGTAAAGCTGCTGCATTCAGCAGAGGAATAATCCCAAGTGTACAGAGGATCAGCTGTTTGATTGTACACTTACCTAACACTTAGATATTTCTTGTCTTCCTGTATTCTAAGATTTTTTTAAGGAATTATGTAATCATACATTTGTTTTATATCTGACAACGTAAGTCTAGTGTTATGACTTCTTAATATTATTGTTTCATATGTTAAAAAAAATAGGAATAGCTTATTCTTTTTGGATTGCATGGAACCAAGACTTATTGCCGGGAACATCCCCATTGTGAGCAAGGAGCAAGGCTTCTAAAACTGTAAATCAGTTTTTTGCAGCATATTCAAATATGAAATATGTATGGCATTTTCAGAAGGTTTGTTTGGTAGTTTCTGTACAGTCACTTCCCTTTTGTTATTTTCAGCAAGCAGGTACATTAAAAAAAACTCCACAGCAAAACCCCAACCTTTACTGTGACTTTGAAGCACATATTTTACCTAGCTGTTATCCTTGTTGGGATATAGTATTTTTATACCTTTATTACTGTTCTAATCATACTTGCTTCTATGGGCCTCTCTCTAGATGTGTATATCTATCTTCAGAAAAGGGGTGGACTGGGTTTGATAGATCCCTTGGTTTCATTGACCTGTGATTTTTCCAAATCCTCTGTGAATACTTGTATCCTGTTCAGACAGCATGCATTAATGCTGTGGTGAAATAATACTATTTCTATAATGAATCTAACCTTTTTCTGATATGTTAGCAATCTTCCACCTTGCAAAAAAAAAAAAAACCTCCTTTAAAAATGTCCCTATGGCTCCTACAGTTTGGCATTGCATCATTAGCCATTGTACTAATTTTGTCTCTTTGTAGCAATTGTTCAATTGTTCAATTGTTGGAAAGAGTGGTTGTGGGTGTATTTCTCAGGATTAGTTCATGCCTGCACCTCTGGTTCCCAAATGGTTCAGTGCTTCAGTTCTCTCTTGTCTGCTCCTCACCAGGGTCTAGAGCAAGTCATTCGACTTGTAGAATGAAAGCAACACAGTGATGATGTGCAAGGTGTCCTATTGTAAAGGGAAATCATTTAAGTAGAGAGGAGAGAGGAATTATGGGTGTCTCTTTAGCATTTTTCTTGAGGCATTCTTTCCTGCTTCTGTGCCCCATAGTTTATTAGTGAGTAATGCTGACCTAAAACAGAGCCGCACACTTGGCAGTTTGAAAGCTGGTGGCCACTAATAACTGTTGGTTCTGAAGCATGTCTTGAGCAGTAGGTTTGTATTTAATGTCACATATGTAAACTTTTTTTTAAAGCCTATAAAGTATGCAGGAAAAAAAGAATTTTCTCTGATTTTAGGCTTAATTTGCTGCATTGAGTTTTAAGGTGAGTCATCTTCAAGTTGGCTTAATTCAACATCACGTGGTAAGGCAAACTGAGCCACCTTAAATCATGAAAGTGTACAAAAGGAAATACAATTGCTAGAATGATATGTTGTGTGTCAGGGGGTTT